>MSJI02000084.1:0-15086 GCA_001931905.2 Cladosporium sp. IMV 00045
CTGAACCTCTTCCGCCGCTTCATGGGCCGCCAATATCCTAAGTACCTCACAAACCTGGCCAAGGCCATCAAAGTTGAAAGCAACACGATCACATGGGCAAAGGGAGGCGACAACGGCCCCAACGCCATCAGCATCTTCAACAACAAGGGTGGCGACGCTGATGACTTCGCTGTGGAACTTTGCGACGGCCACGGGTACTCCTCTGGTGACGAGCTGATGGATGTTGTGTCATGCAAATCAGTCGAAGTCGGCGGTAACGGCTGTATTGAGGCCTGGGTCAGCGATGGCCACCCGGTCGTACTTCTCAAGAAATCTGCGCTCGAAGGCTCTGGTCTCTGCGATTTCTCTGATGACATAGCCGCCCTTGAATCCAAGGCCGTCATCTCTACGACTTGGACGACCACGGTCGAAGGCAGAGCCACTGTCATGCACTCTGCCACGACGATGCCTTGGGCTGATGCACCCGCATCCATCACTTCGACATCATCTACCGGAGCTGCGTCCTCCACCGCTTCATCTGACTCAGAATCATCAGGCGGCGTAAGTGCACCCCGCCCCGAATTCATCAACTCATTATCTCTGGCTCTCATCCCGGCCGTGATCCTATCGGCTAGTTTGGCCATAAGTCTGGACCGTTTCCTTCGCTGAGGATCTGGCCGAGGATTGTTTGATTCTTGCGAGCGCGCGTTGTAATATTTTGCACAAAGAAACAAAAAAGAGCATAATCGAGCCTCTGATGATATATGATAAACACGAACACTTCAAACCAATACTCTATCTTGGTGCACAAGTAGGATCGATGCAGCTGACGCTTCATTGGCGATTTTAATACAGAAAAAGTTCAAGCGCCACCTTCATAACCACAAGCACGGCCATGCGAGATCGTGGTAAACAAAAGCTAAGAGGGATGTACCCGATCCCGGCAAGATCAAGCCAACATCGGCGGGAGAGATACCACCAACCCGGAAGTGAAGATCCCGAGCGACGACGGGGTTCCGCATTATATCACCTCCCGCGAAAGACATTATTACTTCACAGCACGCGGCCATCTTACCGCGGCACACCACTGCATCCGAGACATCCGGAGACTTTTCCTTTCTCTATTCTTCTCTCCCAACTTCTGGGAGCCTGTCCGGCATTTCCCTGAATGCATCATTCAAGTCGGCGCATGTCTTGCGCAAGCGAGCGTTTTTCGTTTCTTTTTCCTTGCTCTCTTGATTCCCTGCATTTTCACCGACTTAGGGTGCAATCTTTGCACACAAGTGGTTTTCCTTCTCTTGTTCGCTTCATCTCTCGATCGTTCATTTCGCCGACTTGGCAGCTTGGGGTTACCTTTGGGATAGCATGGGCGCGGCTACGGCACGCCTCTTGGGTGGCTTAGGGGGCGGGATATGGGCGCGGCATTCTTGATTAATTAGTGCACTGTATATTATTGCAAGCGCTTCAGCGATCAATCCATCGAATAGTTGATCATCAAAATTTGGATTGATTGACCAATCCATCAAGCGATTCATTTACCCACGTTAGGTGCATCAATCTGTACGATCACATAGATTCACATCAATGCTTTTATGGGTGAGAACTTCGCCATCATATACATATACACTTGATTTCTCTCGTTTCCTCTCTGAAAAAGCTGTTCACGCGTCATCATCAAAGGTTGACGTTCAATAATCTGACTTGACCAGCGATATCCCAACGGTTGAACAACCGAACCGTGCTGTCACCCTCCACATTCTCCACACGCACTACCATCTTCTGCAACCACACGTCAACGCCCAACCATCAACTCCACGTCTGCGTCTGTATGTTCCAAGGCTCACAACGACCCGGTCCATCCGCCAAGCCAATTGGCCACCCGACCTCTGCCGATGCGTACCAATCTTTCGGCCAAGCGTACCAGAACTCTTGCCCTCACACCCATACAAACAGACCAGTCGATGAGAGCCTCTGCATCCGCATGTCTTGAAAATTGAGGCTCGCCTTTGTCTGTTGACGCAAGCGAAGGGACCTGGCCATGCTAGTTCCCCAACGTCCCTTTCCGGAGTAGTATGGGGGACCTTTCCGATCTTCGGTATTAGATAGAGACCCATTGCTTGAGGCAATGCCTGCGATTAGGAAGGCGACGACAGTGGTCACCGGCGTTCGGGCTCTTCGCTCTGATGTGGTTCGGTTTCTTGGCACGTCGCATACGGTCTCATCATTGTTGGGATCACATGAAGGCTGAAGGAGTCGTGGTGCGGGAATCAAAGCGGCAATTTGAGCGGAGTGTGAGTTTTCTCGCTTTCTGATGGAGACTCCGCGAGTCTTTTGTGGTTCGATCAGTGAGAGTGTCTGTAGATCATGAAAGTGATGGACAGAGCAGGATGTTTTCGCCAGGCATATGGAAGGTTTTGTCACTTGATGGTTCAAACTTACCGGACCGAGCGAATGTGCATCAACTGCAACAGTCCTTCTTTGGCCCCGTTGTGCTATACCTTGACGAAATTTTGAGTACAATATCGGTAAATCAATCCTGTTACAAAACCTTGTAGAGTGTTGACCTTCAATGAATGCTCAACATGATCCACTGATACTAGTACTTCCTACTCGCTCAATCGTTATGACATGATCAGAGGAGAGGATTTCCGCAAACCCTCAACCATCAGCGTGACGGTCAATCCAAGGCAAAATCTTCCCAGCAATTTCAAGATTGTTCAATTCCAGAAACATCATATGCCCATTTCCATGATCGCCAACCTTCGCCAGCTCTAAGAACTCGACATCAACACCCGCCTGCAACAAGTACGCGACAGTACAATGGTCGTAGACAGCATGGTAACTCGCCTCAGCACTGACAAACAAAACCGGAACCTGTGAGATATTCGACAAGCGACGAGCCGGCGAAGCCTGGAGAATGCAACTTGAGACATTTGCGTTTGGAGCGCTAACGTTTTCTCTCGCCAGCAGCGATGCCTCGCTCCCAATGGGCGGATCGTACGCGATTGGCAGCAACGTCAATCCATAGGGTCGATTGCGGTTCGCGGCTGGTCGAATATAATTCGGATGGAAGGGCGGGCCAGCGTAGTTCTCGAACGGCGGGCCTTCGGATTCCAGACTCACGAGCGCTTTCACCAAGTGAGGTCTCACGTCAGCGAGTTTCCAGGCGAATGGACCACCCTGGCTATGCGCCACGACGATTGCTGGACCAATGCGGTCCAAGAGGGCTGCATAGCTCGCGTTGTTGTAGCTGGCTTGAAGAGTAGCATTGTTCTGTCCCGGGACTTGGGAGGCGTAGAAAGCGTCGAAGACGGCATCGCCGACGTGTCCAGAGCCCGGCCATTGGGTGTGCAGAACTGCTTGCGGGTATGATGGGAAGTCTTGCGGCGCTGTGAATTGCTTTTGGATGGTCTCTACGGAGAACGCAGAGAGTTCTCCTTCTCCGGGAAGATACGGTGAGCGTCCTCGCTGTGCTTGATCGGTCAGGTAGACGGTGTAGCCTTGCCTGAGGAAGTATGATGCCCATCCTTCACGACCGTCTGGAGTGTTCAACCAGTTCTGCGGAAGTTAGCTCGCCCTTGAATTGGGTTTCATGATGGGACCTACCGTTCCAGTCTGACCATTTCCCGCAATGAAGACAATAGGGCGGTCATGGAGGCTCTGTTGAGGCTCGAGTCTCTCCACGTAGATTTGGCCAGCCATGTAAGTCGCCGTGCTATTGCTCGTGGGCTACGATTTTGTCAGTTCGACATCACTAAGCATGGGGAGTTTCGACAAAGCTACGAACCAATGTCGTTTCTACATATTGGCCACCAGCATAGAAGTAAGATCGTTTTGCGTACGCTTTCGTTTGGTTGGGATCAGCCTGAGAATCTACAGCCTGCGCTATGTTCTGGGAGAAGAGTCCATTGAAGGAGAGGAAGATGCCAGCAGCGTCCTGAAATCGCATTCTGAAGATAAGTAAGCATTGAGGACAAGACTCAAGAAACGCCTGAAGACGCCATGCCAGCCTTTCAATATAGCTGAACCGAGGTCTTTCATTTATCCGACGCCCCACTGTCGATCAATTACATGTTATGCTGACTTATGGCAGATGCAGGGATATGAAGCATAACTCGGTCCCTGGAAATACTTAAGTAGCTATCTCGCGTCTTTCCCTATTGGAGTATAAGTTTTGAGAGGAAAATAGCAGCCCGAGAGAAGAGTGTTTTGCGGGAGATAGCTTCGAGTAAGTCGGTTACCTCAGGAAGGAGCGGGCCAGGCAGATGACATAAATAAAGAAGTGCTCTGGTAAAAATCAGCGTGCAGAATGCGATTGGGCCAAATGGCTATATCTGAAATCCATGTTAAGGGCGATGGATCTTTGTCGTTGTCGCCTTCTATAATTCGTAAATTTAGGCATGGCATACATAAAGTCTTCCGTCCCAAGAAATCCAATTATTCATCGAGTGTCCAGACCTTGACCTCGCCATCGTCTCCAGTCGTAACAACAACTTCTTCACCCTCGAACCGCTTGTCCTTGTCAGCGCGAGGAGCCCAGACTGCATGGTTGACCTCGAAGACGTCGTGTGCGTTCTCCGAGACCGCCACAACAACCCATTCAGTCACAGCACCGGCTCGCGTTTGTTCGTCATTTTCAGGCGCAGATGAAGCATCTTTCATGGCCACGTCGCCACTGTCGCTTCCGTTTGACCACCGCTCTTCGTAGACGACAATCTTGCCGTCGCTACCTGTGCTCACAATTCTGCCGGTTTTCTTGCTCCAGCTCAAAGCGTATACTGCGCGCTCGTGGACCTGAGGCAGCTTGGTCTCCTCCACCCATTCCTCGTCAAAATCTTTGTTCTTCCAGATTGTCGGCATCTTACCCTGGCCTGTTGGCTCGATGGGCTTGTCTT
Source organism: Cladosporium sp. IMV 00045 (assembly GCA_001931905.2). Lineage (NCBI taxonomy): Eukaryota > Fungi > Ascomycota > Dothideomycetes > Cladosporiales > Cladosporiaceae > Cladosporium > Cladosporium sp. IMV 00045. Next base: position 4,875 of record MSJI02000084.1, read on the forward strand.
TGGGAATGCGCTTCCATATGCGGATTGAGAGATCGTCTGAGCAAGTCGCCAATCTGGGACCGGCCTGGTCTCTCGTCTCGAGAAGAGCTTTCTGCTCGTCTCCAATTCCCTCAGTCTTTGCAAGTGCGCCCACTCTCTCTGCGCCCTCGAACTCAACCCACCACACCGTACCCTTGTGTCCTTCAAGCAGAGCGCAACAAGCCCAGTCATCCACGTCTTCTCTCCAGAGTCTGACTTTGTCGTCGTAGCTTCCACTCGCCAACAGCTCTTCCACAGGACTCCATGCCACGCACTTGACATCGCCCTCGTGCTCCTGCAGCACAGCGACCGTCTCGAAATTGTCATCATCCAGCTCCTCCCAGATCCATACGCTCTTATCGCGACTGCACGTCGCCAGCAGCGGCGCGGTAGGAGCAAAGCCCAGGCTCTTGATCTCCGAATCGTGACCGTCCAGAATCACCGCAAACCTCCACTCGTCGTCCTCCTCGTCTGCAGCGCCATCACCACCCGCCAGACCACTGGTGAAGTCGACTTCCCTCGCAGCCTCAGCCTTGCCGGCACCTTCTTCCCATCGCCGCCAGATTCCTGCGCTCGCGTCGAAGCTGCCGGTCGCAAGCACGCTCTCGCCGACACTGTTCGGTTTCCAAGAGCAGGATCTTATGGAGCGCTTATGACCGCCGGCAATAGTGGACTGCTGCGCGAAATTTGTGAGGGAGTAGACGCGGACTGATTTGTCGGAGCAGGCTGTTGCGACGATGGGGAGGTGGGGGTGAGGTTGACTAGACCAGGCGCGGGAGTTGGATGATGGTGTGAGTGTTGCCAGCGGCGAGATAGATGCGGGCATGTTTGTGAGACGCTGTTGCTCCAGGATCGTGGATATTGTGATCTGGTTGTAGTGATCGAGACGAATGAAGAGCAATCAAAGGTATTGACACCACTGACTCTTGAAATCTTGGGGTGTGACGTTTGGTGGGGTTGCACTTCAGCGACAAATGCGATTTCGGAGGCTTTGCATTCGATTGATGTATGTACATATGTACATTAGCTGGCGAAGGTAGGTTAAGTTTTCTGTTTACATGTAATTACTGTAAGCTTTTCATAGAGACTTTAGATAGTAGGTGGATTAACTGATTATGTATTAATCCTATATTCTGATGGTGATTGTTATTAGGGTTAGGGTTGGGGTTATTATACTGGTCTCATTGAAGCTACCGAGGATGGAACGGGAACAGAGAGCGAACAAGACTGTACTCTCTGCCACAGAAAACAAAATGCCACGTAATATATAGTATTTTAGGCTTGACTATAGTCTATTTTATTGTTAGCGAAGACGTAGTTCTTTCGGCAGTTGACACGAATCGAAGCGATGATACAACGTCGAAAGGTCGAAATCCAGTAAATACATGTATATGCAGGGGTCACATGCAAACAGAAACCACCCACGCCAATCTGTCTTGATATTTTACGCAAACGATGATATCTCATACGAATCTCTAGTTTGAACGTGTGATACAATTGCGTCCTGCTCCATCAGCCTGCCCACTTTGCTGCTTCTCGTTCGAGCGGCTGCCAAACGATGGTTTGCTCACTCGCTCAGATCCGATGCGCCACATAAGGCAGTATAATCATCCCTTCTGCGTTCGCGAAGGTCCAGGTACGCTGGGATAGCGGGGTGGTGGTTGCCAGCCTCTCTTACACATCGCCACTGTGGCATCGTCCGGACGAGGATTGAACCACTCATCTCCAAAGTGCACACCTTCAGGCAGTACGTCGCTGAGCATGACCCCAATGAGAGCCATCTGTTCATATCAGCGTTGTCCGGGCACGGTTTGATTAGACAAATCGAGTCTTACCAATGTGAGGTCAACATTCGGCGCTACGGTGGCTTCCAGTACCTGAAACCAATCCTCGTTTATAGCTTTGTTGTCAAGCTGGAACCGGCGGAAGGTTGCGATATGTCGTTGATCACAAATGACATCCGTGAGGATACGTCCTTTGTGCCTATGTCCCCGAACCTGTAGATCCACGTTGCTGTTTGCCGAAGAGTCTTCTCCTTTGGCATCCGCCGGTGGGTGGATGTTATCGAATCTGACATCGATAGCATCGCTCATCCAACCAAGGGGTTCAGCTTCCAACACGTGCTCGCCATGCCTGCCAGAAGGACCAGGCTGACCACCAGGCAGTTGACAGTACCATGCTTTGGACTTTTGCGACCAGCTCCCTCGAATGTCAACCAGAGGCAAGCCGGACGCATCTTGCACCTCTCGTCTCCAAGTGATACTCCATCGTTTTGGCGTCACAGAAAAGATAGTCTCTCCACTCGAAGCCAGAGTAACCCGTATATTGCGCTGAAAGATCTCACGCACATGGTCTGTCGTGATTCGAATCGTTGTCTCGGTTTCCGTTATGTGTTCATCACGAAGAGCGACTGGGTAAGGGGGAGCCTCAAGCTCTTTCGCTTCGGTAAAATGGTCATCGGTGCGAACTCGACGCTCGAGAGCGCGAGAGAGTAGACGTGTCGCAGACATGATTTCGAGTCGATTGCCTGACCGCGGTTAACAGGATCTCAGCACGATTTGGAAGGAAAAAGTGTCTGGTTCATGTCCGCAGACCATGTGGGAGTCAAATCAACCCTGTAGTCTTCGCACATTGCAGCAGTTCCCCATGGAGGCTCGCTTACGAGTAACGCGGAGATGTTGATGGGTCCATCAAATCCTTCGAGAAGTTGGAGGGGAGGTTGGAAGATACCGCCTGAGGTGGATACCGTTCCTCGTCATCGCATGATCAGTAGACATAAAGCCGTGGCTCGTGCTCGTGCCGGGAGCTGTTCAAGTCGCGACGTCCCCTGACGATGCAGCAATGAATCAGAGCAAAGGATGTCGACTATTTGCAGAGTGTACCCAGCCCTTGTCGCATCAGCGGAGCAACATGTCACAGTCAGAAGCCGACCAAGCACGCATGGCACGTCTTCTCCATGTTAGTGGGAATGAAAGAGGGCCGGGTTTTGGGGTTGACGTTCAAAGGATTGAAGCTAAATAAGCTACAGGAGGCGGTGCTTAGCGAGCTAAGCTTTTTTGACTTAACCCCAAACCACATGTTCCTTCAGAACAGACACCAACCTCCTGCACTCAACTCGATCGACATTCCCGACATTTCGTGGCTCAATGCACTGCCAAAGCCCACGTCTTGACTCCACACATTGGTATTGTATGGTCTCCCTCGGAAGAAAGGCCTACTCCCTGCGTGCGATCACTTTTTGCCACGTGCTCAAACCAACAGGACTTCAGACTCAATTTGCAATAGTTCAAAATACTTCAATTGTCAACGAATGTACTCTGTATGGTTATCGACACATCCATTCAACGCATCATCATTCGCCAAGCCCCTCCGATCTCAGCTATCAAACTCTTCTGACGTCTCGCATGGCTAGTTGCTGCCGTCAAGTGCCGTTTGCAGCTTCTGAATATCCTCATTCGAAACTCCAGTGTACTCCAGAGCAGCCGAGCCTGACGAGTAGATGTTAGTCTAAATGCTCCGCACAAGACGCAAGCATTTTGAGTACCTAGTGGAGTCGGGTGCGGCTGGTCCTGGTCGGTACCAAGAAGCACGTCTGCCAGTGTCATACAGGCAGACGGCACGTTGTCGATCCTGAACGCGCCTTCTCCAGTGGAACTGAACGCCACGCCGGCACCTTGCAATTGACCCTTACACTGGTCTCCAGCAGGCTGAGGGAGGTCCTTGAAAGGCTATGGCTGTGCATCAGTCGTTGAGCATCGTTGAAGATTGACATTCAACTCACATCGTCGGCACGAGCCTCGACAGTCTCAGTACCAACAACGGCACGTTTACTGTCGAAGTTTCCACCCGCTGCTGCGCCTGTAATACCACCAATTTCACCGCCGCTTGATTGAATCAGCATGGGCACATTTCTGCCTTCGATGTGATCACTTACGCTATGCCAAGGATGAGAACGTTGACCGGCGCTGGACAGAACTGAACAAGTCCGAAACCAAAGGCTACGGCTGGGGCTGCGATCTGAGTGAATTTCATGTTTGTAATGTGAAATGATCGAAAGAAAAGATGGCGGATGACCGAAGCGACGAAATGGATGGGGTTGGATTGCCTTTTAACGTATGCTGCATTAACTAAATGTTGGTTGCTTTCTTCGTCTCGACCGTCTGGTCAATCTAATGACAGACAAACAATCAGGCTTAGCGAGGACGAAACCACAGTGTTGACTACGCGGATGAGCTTTCCGGCTCTATTTCCGCCAATCCTACCATGAAGGGTCATAGCAGGTCACAGTGGACCTGGTGGCATTCCTACACTCACAAACGACAGCCCGTGATCGTCACGAAATGGCCAATCGTAATTCGCAAAGTCCGACGTATAGTAACGAACTAGAAGATCCACTACATTAAAGTAGGCTTACACAGTTCACAGTACCTGAACGGAATTGACCGGACCCACTCCACAGTATAGTCTTGTGCTAATGAAGCCTTCAGTATTCCTTCGTCTCTAAACGAAGCAAGCTTGTCGTCAACAAGACTCCTTCATTCCCCGCATGACCTGAATATGGCGTACGCGTACATGAAATTCATGATGATACTCGAACTCCTTGGCGTCTGCCGTGCCCTCCAAGTCGTTGCAAGCAACTCCGGACGTCCACAATGGCTAGGCTTCTCCATCAGTAAATCACTCATTCAACATCCTCCTCGGTCTGGATTCCTCACTGGCACACTGGTGCAATCCTTAATGATGCAACGACGCATTTTGGAGCCCGGATATCCTCTCTGTTTGGGTCAATGTTGACAAAAAGTCCCTCATCAAACATCCTTCTCATCCCTCGACTCGCGGCTGGCGTTCAGAGGCACTCCGTTATGATGCAAGAACGCAACTTGCAGCTCAAGATCTCTTGTGTTGGCATGGACCAAAAATCGCTCATTGATCGGTTCCCCCTCGAGCAGCAGAGATGACGCCTGGGCATTTGCGGTCCGACAGCAGGCATATAAACCTCTGACGATGCCCTCATCGTAGGCCATAGACACAAACGACCACACCAGACAAACTATTCATACCAAACAACTCTTCTTCACAAGCAACATGAAGCTCACCAGCACCAACTTCGGTCTTCTCGTCACTTTGGGCGTGTTCGCCCCTGCCTGCACAGCAGGCTTCATTGGGTTTATCGCAAAGGAAGGCCCAGGAGCCGCCAGGGCCGCCGAGACGGCAGCAGGCGGTGTCACTTCTGGCAGTGTCGCTGGTGGTGCGTTAGAAATCGATTCCCATTCCATTAAGAGGTGATCTCCGCTGATTCACTTCTGTGACAGGCATTGGTGCCGGAACAAGCAACGGCCGAAGGATGGTTCGAAGTGCAAGCTTCAACCTTCTGAGGAGAGATGGCGACTACCCTCCGGGAGTCTCGGATGAATCGATCGATCAGTGCATCGGCGCCGTCAACGACCAATTCAAGAACGATGGCACTTCGGTTCAAATTCACGAGGATAACGGCAGTACGTGATCAAGGAAGACTACGAGCCCGCTTAGTATGAAGTATCGCTAACTATCAATCAGACGTGATCCTGGACAACGTCCCAGCGCCATGCATGAACTTGGCTACAGTCTTGAGTGGCAACCCGGCGCAGGCAGGAGGTCCCGTGCCGACAACCCTGGGATCCTCGACTCTGTCTTTCTCAGACCTGACCCAGGAGGAGAGGCAGACGGTCCAGGAAGTTCTTGACATCTAAGCTGGCTGCGATCTCTGCAAGGAAGGTCGATCTTGCTAGGCACAAGGAATTAGAGGGGTCGCGCCTTAAGGATTTAGCTACGCTCGTTGATAGCCTTTGACCTGACTAGAAAACATAGACAATTTAACAGGCCGCATTTTCAACAACCCTCACCAGTCGGTGCGGTCCCCACTTGAACATGCTCGTCAGTATTGATAGTTACCAATTGGACTCACAATCAAAGAGTGCGTGCTATTAGCTCATAATGATCCGAGCAGTTCCAATATCATGAAACTACAAAGTCTCAATGGTAAATATCATGTTTCTGACGTCGAGGCAATAACAATTGATTGTGCTGAACCACCTCATACTAGTCATTTGATCTTCAACTTCGCGCGTGCCTTCGATTACTGAAATGCCACGGAAGATCAAGTACTATCCTCCACGAATGTCATCCTTCGATATCGCAAATGGGGAAGTTCTAAGTAGGTGGGTCAATTCGCCCTCAGTTTGCATCCTTCATGACATTCATTACCAATTCGACAAATGAGCATTGCCTGAAGCACTACCCATTCGACTATATAATGTCCGCTCCAACACCTCCATCCACTTTACACACTGATCATTTCCATTGCTCTAGCATTCTTCTTACTCGGTCCCCATCCTACCCTCCCACATAAGATGGACTTGCATACACGGACTCCTTGGCTGCAAAGCTTCATCCCACTCATGTGGTTAGCTCCTTCGCTGTACTTCTTCCACGTCGCCGCATCTCGTCCCCAGCACACGCGGTTTGCTCTACCAGCACTCCTGGTAGCAACAAACTGCTCATTGCGGTCTGCATCGCAGCTGCCTCCAATACTTGGCCGGGTATGGGGCGTGGTCTCGTGCATGTTCATGGCACACTGTTTGTCTATCCTACTTCTGGCAAGACCGAAAACTCCATCGGGTGGGAGGGTCTTCGACAAATCGAGTGTTGTGCCGTTTCGTCAATGGAACAATCCACGACGCTTGAAAACTTCACACGACACTGCGGAACCGATCAAATCCCAAAAGCATCTGTCTCGCACGAAGTTTGCCGTGATGCGCATCGCCAAACTGCTTTGGTACAGGCTCCTATGGTGGCTTCTGAGCACTTATGTGTTCCCTGGTCCGTTCACTTTCACCCCAAACGACTTTGATCCTCTGCGAACAAAATTCCTTCGGCGTCTTCCGGAGGTCACGCTACGCGAAATCCAAATACGAAGTGCCCTGGGTTTGTTTGCGTCCATATCGCCTTACATCCTGATCGACTCTGGACATGCAGCATGCTCCCTGGTGTTCGTGAACTTGCTTCGCCTGGACATGCCGGAGGACTGGCCGCCAATATTCGGAAGTTGTACCGACGCATACGGCTTGCGTCGTTATTGGGGAAAGTTCTGGCATGACCTGTCTGTTCGCCCATTCAAGGTGTCTGGGCAATGGGTGACCAGAAAGATTCTACGATGTCCACCTGGCACCCGGGTGGACAAGATCATGACTGTTTTCATGATCTTCTTGCTTTCCGGCCTCATACACTCGTTCGTTGAGTATCAAATGGACGATGGGTATCTCTGGTATTCTGATACCTGTTGGTACGTTCTGAACTTCATGGCAGGTGCTGTTGAGGTTGGAACGATTCGCCTCTTCGAATGCGTCTTGGGGAGAAGATTCGGAAATGAGAGTTACCCTCTTCGGTTGGCGTACAAGTTGCTAGGCTTTGTCTGGGTCTTTGCGTTCTTTGCCTGGAGCGTGCCGAAATGCAACTATGCCAAATTATACCATTACATGACCGAGTAGATGAGAGTCGGAGAGTGCAAATTGGAGGGGAAGCTGAAGTTATACGCTGAGTGAAGTCCACAAGACTCCTGCAGGAGCAGCACCAGTGCACGTCTGCAAACTAAGCAAGTCGTAGACACGCTACCATCTGAACGGATAGTGCTTTCAAATCGATTATGAATTTTGGACACCTCGCTCCATGTCTCATTCTCAAGAAGAAATCACACTTCGGGACTGACGAAGTTGGTGCTTGGAATTGTTGATGGATTGTACCCAAGATCAAAGCAAAATAAGGTGGCTAGAACGTGAATATCTCAGCGGTCATCTCTAGAAAGGGAGATAGGAGGCATTGGCGCGTTGCATTCCATCCGTAGTCATCGGGACTGTTGCCTAGATCACGAAGTCGTAGTGGGTTCTCGCAAAATGTGCTCAACCAGCATGACGTGCGAGAATCAACTTATAGGGCATAGCAGGTATCAGAACCAGACGGAACGTTAGCTTCTTCCATTTAATGATGTTGGATGAGACGAAACGTGAGAGGTCGGCGACAGGAGGCTTGCGCCAATCCCGGCGTATAGCTTATCGATAAGGAATCGTGGTGGCAGAGGAGAGCTCTCAAACCATGCCTCCTGCCACCTAACACATCTTCAACATTAAGGTAAGAATGTATCTCCGAACGACTAAGGCCCTGCATTCGAAGCGCCTTTTCAATAAGTGCTCTGCACATGTCACACAAACGGCAGATATTCTACGCTCGAGGAGAGGATTCACCTTCTGCGCGTTCGCTGTGGCTTAAGGAGACCCAACATCCTCGTTCAGTCTCATCGCCATTGCATCTTGGATGTGTATAGGAGGCAGATGAAAGTATTCAGGATCCACTGAGTCACCGAAGATATTCCATCTACAAGGCTGATCCACTGATCATAGTCTTTGTCTATTATCGCCACTCGCAGACAGCCATGCCAGCCTCCCCAATTCAATCACGCACTCTCAGCATGCCCCACTTACCATTGTAAACAATCACAGGATCTGCTATCATCACTCTGCTTGTGTCAAACGTATGCTGTGTGTCGCCTTGCATGCTCACGCGAATGGCGTGATGCATCCTATTCTACGCGCTCTTAACGGCTTTGCCTATAACACCACGCACATATACCTCTTGTCAATCCCTGACGATCAGCCATTACCACTATGCCTTGAGAAAGTCACACAGAAACCTCTCGGACTCCGAACAGCATTACCACGCATCGCCCAAAGCGCCTTGATTGGCGTGCGTCCTGACTGAGACACGGCTAATTCCATCGCACCCAAGCAGCGCGACGGACATTGCTTGTGCTGTTTAAGCATAACGGAAGGAGATTGCGATGCACCTTGTCACCCAACGTTGTGCTCACTCTGCCACACCATCCCTGGGCGTCCGCTTGTAACAGAGATGTCATATGCCTCTTCGACGGTTGATCGTAATCGAGACCTTGTCTAGGAAGGCCCCCTTTGCTGCTGTGGTTAGGTGTTTGGGGATGCGGCAACTTCCTGTCGGGCCTTGCGAAGGCATGTTCAGGTGTTGTGGGTGACGCGTTCACGGACATGGACTCCTGTGGTAGGAGTGTTATAAGACGCTCCGCGGTTCTTGATATTCAATCTTTTGATTTGTTCATTCTCCGTCTCTATTCAGAACGACTTACTAACCATCGTCATTCCTTAATACACGTTCTTTAATCATCTGTGTTTTCGGTCCTGGAGACTCTTGCAGCTGTAAAAACCTAAAACACAACAACCCGGACGAACCTCACAATCATGAAGCTCTCGACTTTCATCACAGTCACGGCCGCTGGCTTTGCCGTCGCCGCGCCCATCAACCCTGTCACCCCCGGTCTGAGCGAGAAGTCGCTGACCGTCGAGCCCGCTGAGGTTTCAAGGCGTCAACTTGACCAAGTCACTGGTCTTCTCTCCGGCGGTGGAGCCAGCAAGCGTCAACTCGACCAGGTTACCGGCCTCCTCTCCGGTGGCGGTGCGAGCAAGCGTCAACTCGATCAAGTTACTGGCCTTCTCTCTGGCGGTGGAGCCAGCAAGCGTCAGCTCGACCAGGTTACCGGTCTTCTTTCCGGCGGTGGAGCCAGCAAGCGTCAACTCGACCAGGTCACCGGCCTCCTGTCTGGTGGTGGAGCCAGCAAGCGTCAACTCGACCAGGTCACTGGCCTTCTCTCCGGCGGCGGCGCAACCAAGCGTCAAGACGTCAGCTCCCTCCTCGGCGAAGAGGAGCAGGACGACGACCTCCCCAAGGAGCCTAAAGAGCCCAAGGTCGTTTCTGGTGAGGGCGAGGACGAGTCCAAGGAAGCTCCCGCTGAGGGTGAGGAAGCTCCCGCCGAGGAGACGCCTGCTGAGGGCGAGGAAGCTCCTGCCGAGGAGGCACCCGCTGAGGGCGATGACGCCGCCTCTCCCACCGACGCCACTAGTAGCCTCGGTGGCGTCCTGAAGCGCCAGAGCATCCCCGGCCTCGACGGGCTCATGGGCGGCTCGGAGGACAAGGACGAAGATCTCCCCAAGGAGCCCAAGGAGCCCAAAGTCGTCTCCGAGGGTGAAGAGGAAGCTCCTCAAGGTCCGCCTGCCGATAAGGGTGCCGCGCCCGCTTCTAACGCAACTGAGTCTGCTCCCGCTGCTGAGTCCTCTTCTCCCGCCAGCGCCGCCGGCG
>MSJI02000085.1:0-20778 GCA_001931905.2 Cladosporium sp. IMV 00045
TGTCCTTGTGCACGGCTTGCATGGCATTGTGGTGATCCTCGAAGACGCCATCGCGGTACTTGGGACGGAGCTTATCAAGAGCAGCCCGCAAAGACTCGCTGGGCACTTCGTTGACCAGGTCATTGAAGTCACTTGCACGGGCAACGCCAGCTGAGGCCAATGGCAGGCCGAGAAGTAGTAAAGATCGCAAGGAAGGCATCGTGCTCGCGAGCCGGGCTGCGTCCAGGCAGCAGAAGAAGAGAAAGGTTGAGAAGAAGTTCCTGGGAGAGTGCGACGCTCACGAAATGTCGCAAATCTATTGCATCGTCAGTGTCAGGAAGAGAATTGAGAAGATGAGGCGTCCGTCAGACGAGGCCAGCGAATACATGAATAGAAAGATATCACGCGGCATGAAAGGACACGACGAATACTCACATCTCTCTCTACTCGGCACAGCGCAGACGGGTGGCGGGCCTTAGACGAGGATTGGCGTGGACGTTGGCGTATAGGCGAGTGCGGTGGCGGCTGATCTCGTCGTTCGCCTACCAAACTGCCGGAAGCTGTGGGAAGCGCTGTGCAATTCCAAAAGCGACAGGCCAAAACCTGCAAACAGCCCTTGTCTCGGTGGGCGTGGGTTTAGGGTTGAGTATTCGTTGGTGCGTGTGGAGGGGACGACGTTTCTCCAACGGTTCTTCTTTCTCACTTTTCCCCAGATAGCGAAGGTCGATGAAGCGATAGTGGGTTGGTGCAAGATGAAACGGAGAAGGACAGGAAGGCGAGAAGATGAAGAACGCGATGATGACAAGGCACAAGACGAGCTCGATGAGGGCTTGGAAGGATTGCAGCAAGTAGCAGGGCATGGGCGGGAAGTTCGAGTAATGGCGGACCACAAAGCCAGGAAGCTTTCCTGCAACACGAACAGCGCGACCAGAGATCGTGCACTAGGCCCGCCCCGGCCTTCTACCCATGGCCTGCTGGGTGGCCTCGCTCGGCCAAGGTGCGACTGGGCTCTTGAAGATCTTCTCACTACTCTCACCCGGATGCACCAGTATAGACTTTTCCCGTCGGGCGATCAGGAAGGGCATCTGGAACTGCGCATGCGCCTCTCTGTCAGCAACTCTATTTGCCCTCCATCGTCCAGACCTCTGCGACGCCTGTTGCTCAACCATGGGATGACCGCTGCTGCTTCAAGTCCAGCACATGGCGAAAACCGTTATATCTCGTTGTGGCTTGCCTGCTCTCCCGATCGCACCGTTTCACACAAGCCGGCAAAGTCCAGCCCAATAATGACGTTCCCTGGGTGGACTGTGTGTGGCGATTCCCTGACCGTCAAAGCCATGCGCAGGGGAGTCTGCCTGATTTTCGGTGAACAGCCCATCTGTGCACCCGTTTTTGAGCTCACTCCGCGGAACCAGATGTGCTCGATACGGTTTCCCTTCCAAGTTCTACACAGCCCGTCGAGTCCGTGTCACGGGCTCCAGTGCTGCAGTGCTCCACCGCACACCAAACCATCGTCATAGGTCAATATACACGCAAGTATGCATATAAGATATTAATCATCCGCCGCTGGCCGTGTCGGTTTCAGAAGTTCGAGGCACGCAAAGCGCGGCCGCGTCGATCAGTAGGCGTGGCGAGCTGTCTGCAGGCAGATATCCGACGTGTGTGTGTCGTCGGCCACGGGAGTTGCTTGGAATAGCAACTCCCCGCAGAGCTCTCAGCGAATTGAAGCCCACGGATCAGATGGTATTTGTGTACCGAGGGTGAGTGTGCCTTGCAAAGACAGCTCCGCGCAGCTGTTTTGTTACAAGATAAACGTTGGATTGGGTGTAGATATCCCTTTCCATTATCTCCCCACGGTAGACATATAAGCACCTCACCAAAAACCGACGAAAGGAAACCAAATCCTATCATTTGCGTTCTCTGCCAAAGCGATGAAACAAGTTCAACGCCCAGTCTTCGCAAAGCCGCAAAAGCCGGCTTCAACCAATCATCGCCTCAGCACGAGCTCTCTCTATCCTTAGAAACCGGAAGTCCATACATACCCTACTACTGCAAGTCTCGCGGCCAAGCTCTATGCTCTTGCTTTTGCGGATCGACCGGCACATCGTTAGGGAATGGGCTTGATAGCTTGACAGTCAGAGCATGTGGATATCATTGAACTGTTGAATTCCGAGATATTTAATAGTGCAGGCATGTCCTTATCTCTTCGGGGAGTGTACACTACATGTATCTACCTACTGCTTCGATGTCAATGCCAGGAAGTAGAAATGCCGAGAATGGTTATACCTAAGGTAATCAATTCCTTCATTAGACGACTTGGTGATGGATCATTACACATGTCAACACCTACGGTTTTCGTCCACGAGGCTTGCTACGATGCTTGATAATGATGATACTGGGAGAGAGGGGAAGAAATGAACGAATAATAAGAGGGCAGTCCATGGACTCGGAGCAAGGTTACTTCACACATGCCTTTGAGAATTCGAAGGAGAAAAGTATACCACGAAAGTGAGAAAGAAATAATTATAGCAAAGTAATAGTAAAAAAGTTAGAACAGAGTCGCCCCTCAGCGCGAGAGAAGTTCCCTCTGTTCTTGTTTCCATTTTTTCTTTTGTCCAGCCTCGTCTTCCAATCCCATGTTCCGATAATCCCAGGTCCGTTTCGTACCTTCCTGTCTCCCGTTTTTGTTTTATTACCGATACCAAACTTCACTTTTGTCCTCACCTCGCCCCTTCCTCTCACTCTCTTGCCTCCGATCTCGTGCTCGCTGCTATGTCTCCTAGATTCAATCCGTTCACTTGCCTCCCATCACGGCGTCGACGCGGTCTTGAACGGCTGGATCGGATGGGGCGGTGGGCGGGCGAGCTTCTGAGATAGAAACCGAGGTTGGCTCAGCGGATGCTTGCGGTGTTGAAGTCTCGTTCGAGACCAGCGTCTGCGCTTGCGCTGGCGTTGGCGCTGGCGCGGCGGGAGAGTCGGCGGTAGCGGACGGCTTCTCAGATACAGGCGCGGGAGCCGCAGTTGAAGTTGCAACTTCGCCTCCGGTGGGCACACTCGAAAATGGCGCGCTGGTCACATACCCGCCAACGCCGCCGCTCGATCCGCTGATATCCCTCGGTCGCTCTGGGAGGGAGTCCATGTGCGGAGGCGTGTTGAACTCCTGCCTGCCGTTGGCGGAAGACTGGTTTCGCTCGGGGGTTTGGTTTCTCTTCTCGGCATCGCGGTCTTTCCTCTCCTGGATCTTGCCTCTGATCCAGCCCATGGGACCCCTCCTCTCCCTCTCGCTGTCCGAAAAGACTCCAGTGTCATTTGCACCGCCGTGCGAGCCTGGCGTTTGCGTGGGCGTGTGGTTCGGATCCACGGCTTGACTACCCAGAGGTGTGGCTTCTTGGAAGCTCCGACGTGGCTGAGAAGCGGAGGCATTGCTACTGCCGATGGTGGAACGAGACATGGCCTGTTCTTTGGGGCTCATCATTCCGAGAGGTCCGCCGGGAGGTGGTGGAGAAGTCGGCTGGTCGAGTTTGTTTTGACTGCGGGAAAATCTCCAGCGATGTCTTCTTCGTTCCTTTTTCTCGGGTTCAGCGCCTGGCGTAGGCATGTCGTCCCCAACCATATCTGCATCGCTTTGGTCCGTTGCGTCTGTATGGCTAGTGAATGAATGACTTGGAGAAAGAGTTGGCTTCAAGGTCGCATCGGTCGGCATTCGCTGAGGAGTAGTGTGACTGGGAGTTGTTTGCGCGGTAGCGTAGTGAGACTGCTCGCCAGTGTATGCCTGTTCAGCTTGTTCGGGGATTTCTGCTGGAACGCCTGAAAGACCTGGCAAAGTCGCTGGGATTGGTGTATGGTTCGCTTCATCCTCTCGTAGATCATGAGTCGAACTCTGAGCGCTTGACAACGCGGACCCCGGAATGCGCTTCTTCTGCAGCTTGTTGGGCTTCCTACCCTCACCGTCAGAAGAAGGCGATTGCTTGAAGATGTTTAAGAAGCCATGGGTGGAGGGTCCAGTAGGCGTGCCGCTTCCTTGACGCTCCGTCTGCTGGCCCTGAGAGGCGTGAGCAGGTGCCAACAGTGGAGTGGTGTCCTTCTTGGGAGTCTGGAAATCGCGTGTGATCGCAGAAGATGTATCGCTACCAATGGTGGCCAGAGGTGTAGTGGCCTCGCTTGAAGAAGCAGAGATGATCGAAGGCGGCGCAACGGGCAGACTTGGAGCCACTGAGGCCACTGGGGTGCTCTGCAGAGACTCCTGCCTCGTGCTGTCAACGGGCTGAGCCACAGGGGATGATCGATTAGGCGTTGAGGGATCGGACGTCTTCTCTCGGGGAAAGCGAGGGGATGGAGCAGCACCTCCAGGTCTCCTTGAAGGTACTGTGTTACTGCGGTGAACACTGCCACCGGGAGTTACAGGAGTTCCAATTGACGGAGTTACAGGTGTTGGACCAGCTTCAGAACGCTTGCTGTGTTTGCTGGACACAGAAACATTCCGCCTGAGGCTATTCCACCTCCCTTCGGCGTTCGTGCTGGCATTCGAGCTCGACCGGTTGACAACAGTCTTCGACCTGCTAGGAGTCACAGGCGAGGCTGGAACTTTGCTAGGGCTTGGAACACCAGCTTGCACCTCCTTGACAGTCTCGTGATCGGCGGCCGTGCCAGGCATACCGATGAGGAAGCTATCCTGGTTCTCAATCAGGAAAATGAGGACGTCTTGGGAAAGACGGTATTCCTGCGGAGCCATGTCGTGTTGTGGGTGCGAGAGCAGTCCGGGTTGGAAGATGGCAGCCAAGTTCGGAGTGGTCATCTTGTTCAAATCAGACTTGCTCGCGAAGACTGCAAGCAAATCCAGAATGTACAAGAGCAGCTGGCGGTTCAAGGGTGGCAGTTCCGTAATCAATGCCTGGTAGATGCGAATGGCAGCATCGTGGTGGAAGTCACCAATCGTAGGGCTTTGTGCGTCCATGGCGCCAACAGCTTGAGCTTGGTGATTTCTAAGAGGATCGCGGAAGCGCTCATAAAATTCAAGAGGAATGATAGGTTCCGGCAGCTGGTTGAAGTAGCGTCGCAAAATGTTGGCAGCATCGTGTACGGTATATCCGGTCCAGTCGAGGCCCTTGCCATACCGATCGGGAGAATCGAAGGCAATCTTGAGCTCCTTGATACGTTTCTCGCTGCCAGCAAGACGGAAAATACCCTCCACGTCAGTAGCTACATAGATGTCAGAGCTTGAACGAGAACGTTTGTCGCAAATAGTCACTCACCCTTCTCTTTCAAGAAGACACCGCATTTCGCTACCACGATTGGAACATAGCCGTAGATGTAGCTTTGTCCTTCGTCGTTGAAGAGGGAGATTGCGACATTGGCGTAGCGGATCGAGGTGTGTAAAGGAATGCCGAATATGCCCGGCGCAGGTGCTATGTCTCGATTAGAATGAAATCCTGCAGGTACGCAAGTAACGATGTTCAACATTAGACGCAAAGGTATGCAACCCGCCGAGTAGGCGGGCGCAACCGCACGCCATGCGCAACGACAAATTGCGAGGGAGATGTGTTTGTGCGCGCATACCTGATTGTTCCTGCGGCTTCTTGTCGCTCCTCTTGAATTGCTTCCACCAGCTAGCCAGATCCCTCTTGGACTGCACCGCTTCACTCTGGGAGGAGGAGGGCGCAGGTTTAGGCCCACCAGCAATGGCCTGCGCAGTCGACGGACTGCCGGTCGCCATGGCTGAGGGCGATGTCGTGGTGAGGTGTGCGCTGCTGGGTCGCCTGCTACAGCATCAGGCGCTGACGACGTCCGGACGTCGAGGTATGCGCGGGCCTGGGGCGGCGATGCAGGGCAGCAGCGGCGGGGGGGGAGAGGGCTCGCGGTGGGCGGGCGACGATGTTTGTGCAGTCACTTATCAAAAGTCGGGTGCAGCTCTGAGGTGTCGACGGCGGATGGGTGGTCGCGGCGTACGGCAGGCCTTTGCGTGTGCTTAGCGCGTGGAGACGTGCGCAATAACGGCTGCGGCAAGCCCAGCGCGGGTTTTGGGTGAGAGCTTGAGAGGAAACGCACAGGGCGACGGGTGAGGAAGCGAGACAGTGGCTCGAGTGGCTTTGGGTCGGCGATCGCAGACAGCACCGACGATCACGAGTCCGGGCGGTGGATCGTGACTTGTAAGTGCGAGGCCGAGTGGAGGAGATGAGTAAGGCAGGGCAGTAGGGCAGAAAGTAGAAACAGAGCAGGCTGAAGTCGGGAGTGGTGGTGGTACGGTGATAGTGTGTCTGTAGAAGTGGAGGAGGAGGATGTAAATCAACCGCTGCCACACCGGTACGGGCACGAGCAGCAGAGAGGGCGGTGGTGACGGAGCGTGGGTCTGATCTGGGGGAGTGGTGGTAATAGTGTGTGGTATTTGCTGCCGGCGATGGTAAGGCGCGCAACGCAACGGTGTGTTGCTGGCCCTCTCTCTCTCGGCGGGTTTTGGGAGTAATGGGTGCTGAATGACTGGGGGACTTTTGAGATTTTGCTTGGCGCAATACACCTCTCCCTGGGCTCCCTGGGCCAGAACAAGAAATGTTGCAAGCAAGTATTATTATCGTTTGGGCGTGTTGCAGACGACAGCCTCTTCCAGGCGTCTCGTAGATTGCTCGTCCGCTAGTTGCTAGCGTTGAGCGAGGATGATCTCGCTTATGGGCGCGCCAGGCTGTGGGAAAAGTGAGGTGGTGGGTGGCATCAGGGGGACATGGCAGCGGCAAGCAAAATGACAGACGGACATGGACAACAGCAAGGCAGGGCAAGAATGCTCATTCATCCAGCAACATAAAAAGCACACAGCAGAGCAGAGTTTGGAGGGTGGAGGAGCTGTATGCGGTGCGTGACCATGTCAAGGAAGGCTGCATGATGTAACGGCCGGCTCACGATACATGTACTTGTTGATGTACGGCTCACTACTGCTACTGGCTTGCTTGGTATGGGCGAGCAGCAGGTTCACAGTCGAGAAGCATGGCATCTGCCTATGGCTCCTACGCTGCCAGATGGTCTAACAATGATCTGGTACCAATCTCGTTTCAACGCATCGCCGTGACAGGCGCAGGAAGCAGCGACATGGGGTTCTATTGGTGGATATTGACATGGGTATCGGATGGACAGGCAGTGGAAAGTGACGATGAAATTGATGGAACTAGACGGCAAACATCGCAGGCATACCCATCACTCGCGTGTGACATCACCTTACAACCGTACATGTAAGCTGTCCAGCTCCATGTATAGATGTAGGGTACGCTGCCTGCATGTATGTGCTTGTCGGTGCCCGAGGGAGAAACGATCCGTGGGATTGTGCTGCCTGTCGTGCCAGTCTTCCATCGTCTTACCGAATAACGAAAGAACGCGAGGTTTGCCAAAAATAGGCCTCTCACTTCTCGTTCCAACACATCCAACCAACATGACGTCTCATCAGGTTTTCCGACTACTCGCGTGCATCCGCTGAAACGTAGGGCGTAAGAGGAACAGGTGTATTGTTTCTCCGACGGCGTCAATCGGAGTAGCATGCTCCTTTGAGAGTACAACACAAAGTCATTGTGACTACTCCACTGGCAGACAAGTATCATGTAGTGGTGTAGTGGTCACATGCCGTTCGTTGGAGGTTCATCAACTCGGCTTGCTGCTGGTGCTGCTGCTCTCTAGAGCGGGCGTTCCCGGCGCTAGGCCGAAAAGAAAGATTCGGGCGGAGCTGGGAGAGCAGCACCTACGTCGATTGAACTGCATCACCGCGCGACTGCAACAATCCATCTTTCAATCAATCCACTCAGTCTCCTACCACGCACCGACTCGAAAACAACTCTTTCACAACCTACCAAAAGCCCAACATGAGCGGAATGGACATGTACGTCACACGACCAGCGGCTCTCCGCCACGAACCACTGCCGCAAGCCTGAGTGATCGATTGCTCTCACGGCAACTAAGATTCAAGGCGCTGCGAGCGATGGCAAGCGGTATTAGACCAGTGCAACTGACAATATCTCGCGCAACAGGCTGAACGCCGCCGAGCAGCGCGAGCTGCAGGGCCGCATGGAGCGCAAGCAGATGAAGGACTTCATGAACGTACGTCTCCATCGAACTCAGGAAAAAGCAGATCTCGGCCATCTTTCAAGTCTCCAGCAAGCTAACTAACGGAACCGCTTCAGATGTACTCGAACCTCGTGCAGCGCTGCTTCACCGACTGCGTGCAGGACTTCACCTCCAAGTCCCTGCTTTCCAAGGAAGAGGGTTGCGTCATGCGCTGCGTCGACAAGTTCCTCAAGAGCTCCGAGAGGCTCGGCGAGAGGTTCCAGGAGCAGAACGCCGCGATGGCGCAGGGCGGTATGCCGGGTAGGTAAATTCTGAGTGGAGGAGAGGAGTTTTGAAGGAAGAGGGATAGATGAAGGAAAAGGTTGCCGAAAAGCAGAGCGGAAGGCGACGAAAGAATCCGGGACGAAAAAGAATCACAAGACTCGGAGGACGTATTATTGTTTTCTTTCAGAGACCTGGCATTGCATGGAGTTTGGACTTTCTCAGGGCCATTCAGGGAAGGAAAGGGTGGAACAACAGGGAGAAAAGAAACCACCACCACTCCCCTCTCGACGTCTCCTAGGCTAGGTCCTGGTTTGAAGATGGCTCGCTTGTTTGGATTATCTTGTGTTATTATGAGAGCCCTTACCAAATTCATGTACAAGTCACAGGCACATTCTTTGCGATTTCATGTCACTTTTTGCCTTTAATCTATCTAAGCGCGTGCCCTTGACGAACAAGCCCTGTTTCCATCACGCAATGCCTACCAAATCTACTCATCCTTAGGCAACAGTCCCCTCAAGCTAAGATCATAAACCACATCCTCCACCTCCTTGACCTTATACTTGACGCCATCACTGCGCTTCCTCAACGAATCATTCTTGAGATTCAAAATCTGAAAGCCCGCATGCACATCCTTGATAAACCGCGAAATCTCGACGGGACGGCGGTAATCTCCCAGCGTGACGGAATTCCTCGCCAGGCGCGCCAGCTCGTCCAGCAGCGAGATCAGGCTCTGCAGGTACTCCTCGATGGTGAGGTGGAAGGCGTCGCGGTCCTTGAGGTTCACCGGCACGCCGAGCGCGGCGCCGACTTCTTCCAGCGTGAGGAGTTGGCCGCGCACGGTGTTCATGCCGCCGAGATAGCCGGTCAGCAGGATGCTGAAGACCAGGCCTTGCATTTCGCGCGTCCACGCGTGGTTGTGCTTGTAGTAGGGGTATTGAGAAGCGGTGCTGGATAGGGTTTGGATCGTGGCGATTCCGCTGTTGATGCTTTCCCGGGCGCTGGTGAGGACGTTGGGGACTGCGGTTGGTTAGTATGATGGTATTGGATTCTTCATGAGTTTGATGATGAGTCTTACGTTCAGCCGTGGGAGTAGAGTGGACTTTCGAGAGGATGGCCTGGGTGGCGCGGTCTTTTCGGCCGTCTCGTTAGTCTTGAACAGCGTTGACGACCATCATAGCTGCAATGTCTTACTCTGCTTCTCGAGATTCTGCACAATGTCACGGATAGTCTGCAAATTTTTCGGTCAGCACATTTTGTCCGCGCGTGTATACGTTGTTTGTCTAGCACCACCCGTAGGAGGGAGATCAGGCCTTGCCACGCACATCTTTCACCGCGGTATCCTCGTCGATTTTGCGCTGGAGATCCTCGAAGATCCCCTGGCCGAAAAGAGCGTCAGCAGACATGATGGGTTGTGTGTGTTCAATTCGTTGGTGGTGGATTATCAGTTTGAGGTGTTGTGATCCGTCAGGTGAGGTGATTTGAGTGCCCGCGTCAGATGCAGAAAGTTCGAGGGTCGGTTTTGAGAATTTGTTCAGCGTTGTACAGAACGGACATCATCCATGCCATGCACCATCGTCGCGTATCTAACATACTGCTCTGCATGTATGTATGTATGCGCTTGTATGATCTCGTTTCCATGTAATCATCTTCTCATCTTCTACATGTAAATTCGCAAGAACAGGGAAGTCGATCATTCCAGATCCAAACACGCATCAACGCAGAACTCATTAACATCAATGGCGAATAAATCCCTCACGTCGAATATTGATTCTTGCAATCGATCGCTTTGCTAACTTCAACTCTCATCATCTCTCCTCGTCATTCAGTTCTTGGCTGTGGCTGACTTCGCTGATCTACTATCGTCTCCACACACATGCATAGCAAGCACCCCGTCACGCCTGTTTCATCGCTAAGACTCTGTGTCGTAGGTGTTTGTGGCTGAGTGCAGAAAAGGACGATCGCACATGTCTGTCGCAAGTGGTGGTGGCTGTGTGGCTGACGGCCATTGGGAGTTCTCCTTTCAAACTGTGATGAATGTGATCGACATGACGTCGTTCTTGCTTTCTTGCTTCGCTGGCTTGCGCTGGGCGCAGCAAGCAAGGAACGTTGGAGTTGTTCTTCACTTCTTATATTTACTCAAGAGCTCTCTCTGGGGAACAAGCATTCCCTCATCTACTGCTACCATCACAAATACCGCTCGACTACCAATTTGTCTAGCTGAAATCCTTCCCACCACAAGACCAGCGACAGAGACTTTCTACTATCTCTCTGAGAACTAAGTTTCCGAACGGGCCAAACAAACAAACCCAACCGACAAAAACAAACCCAATCACCTCTCTGAGGCAAAGCTACCTACTCATACACCAAAAACGCAAGCACTCTACTAAAACCCTACAGCAACAGCCATGGGTCTCATGTGGACAAAACACTGGGGTGGCAAGCACGCCGGTACGTGTCGTTATCTTTCCCACGTCCCTCTCCCTTCCCCTTCACTTTTCTACTAAGCATCCCTCACTTCATCACAAGGCCAGAAACTGACAAATGATGTTCTCAGGCGGTGGCGTGGTAGTCGACAAGCACGGCGTCCGTAGGGCGCCGTTCAGAATCTCGTTCTGTAAGGGATTGAGTTGTTTCCGTTGAGGGTAGTAGTCTCTCTGGGGCGAGGAGGAAGCATGGAGGAAGTGTGGTTGGTGATATTGGAGGATGGGAAGTGAAGAGGGATTGAGAGGAAAGATTGACGATGGATCAATTTCGGTGTCCTGTCCTGATGATTCCTTAAGCTGTGGTTTTCCTGTTTTGCGTGGGATTCGGTTTCTTTGGCGGGCTTGACAAAAATGGAAGGTTTAATGATACATGTAGCGCTTGGGAAGATTGACTGGTTCAATCAATCATGAAATGCATGCATGTTTATGCTATCTCTAATGCTCTCTCTCTCTCTCTCTCTCTCTTGCTCTTGTCTGCTGAATGCTGTTCGAACTAGACGTGGCCCACCAGCAATGCCATACCCACAAATTCCTCGTTTACAACCTACTCTCCCTCACAATCCCATCACCCACCTCCCTCTTCGCCACCTCCCTCAACTCTTTTCTGAGAATCTTCCCCGAAGGATTCTTCGGAATGGCTGGCACGAACTTCACCCCGCCGGCCAGGCGCTTGTGTCGCGCGACTTTCTGCGCCAGCCACGAGGCGATTTCTTCAGGTTTGATATCCTTGATTGTCAGGTTCTCCTGCAGGGCGATGTAAGCCCGCGGTAGCTCTTCGCCGTTGATCGTGACGCCCACAACGGCGGCGTCTTGCACGGCTGGGTGGTCGAGGAGGAGGGCTTCGAGCTCGGCGGGGGCGACTTGGTTGCCTTTGACTTTTATGAGTTCCTGGTTTCGAGAGGTGGTGTCAGTACTTTGGACTTGAGTATGCTCGAATGTCGATGTTGCTGTTAGGCGTCCCAACCGGGCTTTCGCGAAAACTCACCTTCTTCCGATCAACGATGTAGATGAACCCCTCCTCATTCCTATACGCGATATCGCCCGTCTTCAACCACCCATCCTGCGTCAGCGTCTCCCTCGTCGCCTCCGGTTTCCGCCAATACCCTTTCATGACATTAGGTCCACGGACCCAGAACTCTCCCCTCTCGCCAACGCCCACCTCACCACCACTCTCGTCCACGATCATCGCCTCGATATTCGGATTCAGCTCGCCGACAGTCGCATCGACAGCGACAGCCGTCGGCTCCATCCCGCACGCACTACACGTGATCTCCGTCATCCCCCAACCCTGCTTGAGATTAACCTGACCCTTCGGCCACAACCCCTCAAACTCCGTCTGCGGCTCTCTGCCCAACGGCGCCGCGCCACAGCCTGCGCTCTCTACAGACGAAAGGTCGAACGCGCGCGCCTCCGGGCGCTTCGCCAGCGCGACGACGATGGGCGGCACGAGGGTCAGAGCCGTGACGCGGTACTCCTGAATGTGGTGGAGCATGCGGCCGAAGTCGAATTTCTGCATGACGTACACTGGGATGCCTTTCCGTGGCGCCGAGACGCAGTGCACCGTCTGGCCGTAGGCGTGGTACATGGGCAGCATGGAGAGGCCGCGGGAGCGGGCGACGGCGGCGGCGTGGTCAGGCTCGAGGGTGGAGACGTGGTCGGTCTGCGTGCAATTGGCGACGTAGTTGAGGTGGGAGATTTCGACGCCTTTGGGCACACCCGTCGTGCCGGAGGAGTAGTTAAGGACGATGGTTTGGTTCATTTGCGCAGGGGTGGAAAATTCTGGCCAGCGGTATGAGGCTCCCTCGGACGGAGAGGCTAGGAGGTCTGTCCAGTGTTGGATGCCTCGTGTGGCTTTGCCTCTGCCGTCGAAAGTGTCATAGCCGCCGTCGAAGGTGAAGATCTTGTCTTGTGGGAAGCCAACGCTCTTTGCTGCTTCGAGAGCTGTGTCGAGACTGCCTTCGGCGGTGATCAGGAACTTTGCTCCTGTGTCTTGGAGTTGGTACGCCAGCTCTCTCGCCACGTAGGAGGGATTCGCGCCACTGAAGATCCCACCCGCCATGATTGTGCCGATGAGGATGGTTGGGAAGAAGATCGTGTTGCCAGAGTAAAGCAACAAGCGATCGCCATCTTGGAAACCTCGTGATCTCAAGCCCGCGGCGAGACGTTTTGACCATTCGCGGTAGGTGTGGTGGGATAGGCAGTAGGAGGGTTTCTCTGCGTCGAGGATGATCGGTTGGGTTGGGAGAGTTTCATCTTGCGCTCCGAAGAGGTAGGTCGGTAGGGAGACCGTTGGGATGTCTATCTGCCAGCGTGATTTCCAAGGCATGTTGAGTGTGAGAGGTGGATAGAGATCCTCAAGTCGGTACAGTCGACCTTCGAATCGTTATTTGGAAGTTACACTGGACTGCACCTTCCAAAGAGTATTCAGGCCTCTCGCTCAATGATTAAGATGAGTGTACCGCCAACAAACACAATAGAAAAACTAACAAAACAGAAGATCAGTGGAACCCAGCGAGTGAACACCTACATGTAATCGAGTGCTACCACCGAGGTCTCATGCGACTTTATCGAACAAATCCAGAGAGCAATAGCCGACTTTACCGGGAGGGCAGGGCAAGTAAACATTGGGGTTTGGTTGTTGCTTGGCTGCGTGACCTGGAACCGCGGCTGAAAGATTGCCCCGATGCCTCCATTCGCTTAAGTGCAGCAGCCATGCCGAGCAAGGGAGGCGTCTGGTGTAGAGAGAGGCTGAGAGTAGTGAGGGGTGGTGGCTCCCGGATATTCAGACTACGGAGGTAGCGATCCGATATCTGACGTGCCATGTGGCACCTCAAACGTCCCCTTGGTGTCAACTCGATGCGTCTCGATCTCTCCTGCTTTGTGAACAAAATAGGCATACACAAAATTGCGAACGCAATTTCACGGCATTTCAATGCCCGGCGAACATCGGATTGGTGCTATCGTCAATTGTTATACATGATTTGCATATGGAAACACTTGCAGAACAGCCGGCAAAGACGTTGCAACAGACGTGGAGCGTTATGGGTGGATAAGTGGGGCAAATGCAGGCTTAAAGACTGGATGCGGGGATCACGCACAGAGTTCAAAATTGACAGGCAGGAACTGGGAAAATTGCCTCGGCTTGGGAAAGGGTGGATGATAGTAGAAGAAGGGTATCATAAAACGCCATTCCAGACTGGAACGAGCTACGAAAATACTTTTCCCTGTAAAGATGGAATATGGTCGTGTCGCGCGTGAAAGGTGGACTTTTTTCTGATTGTCTGCTCGAACTCATAGCCGGATCCACCAAAATCAAAAGAGCATAGTCATGCGCGCCTTAGAACGCCAGCCTGTTGCCTTTCAGAGTTCGCTGTTGTGTGCAAGAACAGAAGTGGTCAAGACGCTTAAACCTCAGCGGCGAGCTCCTTGATCTTCTGCTGGACCTTCTCCTCACGCTGGGCCTTGGTGAGCTTGTTTTGGCGGAACTTCTTGCTCTCGGCCTTCCACTCCTCCTTGGTCTTCTTGGGGCCCTCAGACTCGACCTTCTTGAAGGGGTCCTCGCGGATCTGCTTGTGGGCGTCGGCGTAGAGCTCCTCAAGGCCGTCGGCCTCGATGTCGTCATCGGTGTAGCCGGTGAACTGGGACTTGAAGCGCTCCTCGTCGTCGTCGGCGAGAGTCTCCATGTACTCAGCGACGTGGCCGCCGAAGATGTACTTGCGGAGGGTCTCGGCGTCGAGCTCCTTGGACTCGATGTCGTAGCCGGGGAAACGCTTCTCGGAGTGGGGGATGTAGATACCACCGTCGGAAGCACCCTTCATGGCACCGAAGACGCGGGCACCAGTGGAGGTGCGGACAAGACCGACGTCGAGGTAGCACTTGAAGGGGCGGCGCTCCTCACCGTCAACCTCGACGGGCTCAGTCTCGGTGAACTCGCCATCAGCCTCCTCAACACCGGTGAAGGCCTTGTCGAGGCCGAGCTTGACGAGAGCACGGCGGGCGACAAGGAGACCAACGCAGTAGGCGGCGGCCCAGTTGGTAAGACCGTGGGAGATGTCGTAGGCCTTGAGCTCGTGGGCGTAGGCGGAGACGAACACCTTGTCGCCGGTGATCTCGGAGGTGACGATCTGGGCGACAATGTCGCGGTTGGTGAAGCGGATCACCAGGCGGTACTTGGGCGCATTGTACTTGTTCTTGGCCTGGGTGATGAGGCGCTTGCGGGCGTAGTAGTCGGTCTTACCCGCGCGTCTGCGGGCGTACTTCACCTGGTAGCGGCTGGTGGAAAGTCAGTCATCGTTCACAGAAGATCAGTCAGCGTGGGGGAAAGATCAGAGTATGCTTACCTGAAGTAGGCGGAGTTCTTGACCAACTTGGTCTGTAGAGAATCCTCGAGTCAGCAATTTGCGCTTCAGAACCACAACCGAAGCATCTTGCAGCGACTCATCGCGGTGTGTGTGGTATGACCGAGGCATTGAGATGCCCGACGGCGTGCGCGACACTTACGAAAGGCATGTTGGCGGTGTTGACTGCTTAGAGGCCGGTCTTGTCGAGGAAAAGCAAGACTGGTGGGCGAGCGAATTTTGTAAAGCCCAAAGTAGGTGGGCGCAACATAAAAGTGCCAAGATTTGCAGGCTTCTGGGGTCGCGGACGATGGACACAGCAAACGCAGCCAGCCGTATTGGCTTGACCAAAGCGCAATACTAGGTCCGTCTTGGGAAATAATATATTCATGTCAGAGAGATATAGCTGAAGTTTTCTCGGCCATGACATGTTCTGATACCCTATTAGCAACATCGTGGTTGACGCCTCGTCGATTTCTCTTCGCATGCATTTCTTTGCAGCCTGACAACCTGAGGCCGAAACATGCCACACTACTGCAAGTCTGCAACACTTGCGAACTCGTGCCAACAATCATCGCTTGGAGTACGAATGGAACGGGAGTATGATTGCATCAAGGCCAGCAGCACGCCTACTCGTCCAAAAAACGAAACATCATGTCACCACAAACCAAATGATCGACACAGTTCCAATGACCTGCTCTACTAGGCCAAGCGTGAACTCTTCCTCACGGCACCCCGCCGAAAGTCGACTTTGCCTGTTTGCTTGCTTCTTCGAGGTGGAAGCGGTGTCGATACAAGCGAGAAGACCAGGTAGACTTCCCTTTCAAGCTCAACGCTTATCGCAGGTTATATCAGCCGCACTACCCATGTATATTGACCCCCTTGGCCGCTGGGATGTCTCTGATATCACTATGTAATGTTGCAGTAGTGCTGTCCTCCGCTCTCTTCGTGGACTCACGTCTTGTACTTCATCGAAAGCCATCCGTCGCTTGATGTCGTCGACGGCTCACGGTGTACCCGTACAACGCAAAGCGTGCATCAAAGCGCAATAATGGCAGACAGACATGATGACAAGCAGTATGAATACGACTCGCGGCATGTTTACAATTCAGCTCGACCAGTCGGGTACGACGACGAAGACGTCTTCGGTCATGAAGAAAACCATGCCATCCGTTACAAGACCTTGAGTTGGCCTTCGGTGGCCGTCTTGATGATTGCTGAGATTGTATCTAACGGTATCTGAAATCATGGTATACCCAACTGATAAAACAGCTGACGATCCCCCAGGCATGCTATCACTTCCATCTTCTCTCGCAGTCGTCGGTATAGTCCCTGGCATAATCTTGATCGTGTTTCTCGGAGTATTCGCCACATACACCAGCTGGCTGCTTGTCCAATTCAAGCTCAACCACCCGCAGGTCCATTCGATGGGTGACGCAGGCCTCATTCTCTTCGGGCACATCGGACGTGAACTCTTAGCTTTCGGAACCATCGTCTTCGCCATCTTCGCCACGGGAGGACAGGTTCTCGCCGGACAAATCGCCCTCTCTGCTTTGAGCGACGGCAAGCTCTGTCCCATGCTCTATACAGGCATCTTCGCTATCCCAACTTTGATCGTCTCCTTCCCTAGGACTTTCGACAAACTCAACTGGCTGAGCGTCCTGAGCGTGTGCAGCATCATAGTCGCAGGAATCGTCGGCATGATAGGTGCGGGCCTTTACCCAGAATCTGACAGACAAGTCGCCATCGTCCGCACGACAACTTTCTACGACGCATTCATCTCCATCACGAACCCAGTTTTCTCATACGCCGGCCACTTCATGTATATGCCGTCCCCTTCAAATCGTTCAACCCCCATCCTGTCTAACAACTCCCACGCAGGTTCTTCATCCTCGTCTCCGAAATGCGCCGCCCGCAAGACGCCATGAAAGCCGCCTACACGCTGCAAACGACCGCAACGACCTTCTACGCCATCTTCGCAGCCATCACATACGTCTACATCGGCAGCAGCGTCGCGTCTCCCTCTTTCTCCTCACTCCAGCCCAAGTGGCAAAAAGCCGCCTACGGCCTTGCGCTGCCGAACTTCCTCCTCGCTGGCAGTTTGTACGCGCACACGGCGAGCAAATTGGTCTTCGTGCGCATTTTCCGCCGCTCTCACCACTTGCATTCTCACACTTTGCTGGGCTGGGGCGTGTGGGCGGTGTTGATTTTGGTGATGAATGGCGCAGCCTTCGTGCTGGCAGTGGGAGTGCCGATATTCAACTACCTCATCGGAATCGCCGCTTCGCTTTTCGCGGCTTGGTTTACGTATGGGATGTAAGTCAACGCAACCCCGCCCGCCGGGAGAAAGTACTCGAGCTAACGCATTTCCCTCTCTCGCGCGCACAGAGCAGGATTCTTCTGGCTCCACGACGAATACCACTGCGGCGACGGGACCTATGGCTGGCGCCGCAAGTGGTTCCAGACTTCCCTCTGCGTCGCCACCATCGCTGCTGGGGCTTTCATTTGTGTTGCCGGAATGTACGTCACTGTCAGGGCGATTGTGGACGCTTATGAGAGTGGTGCGATCGCGACGCCGTTTGCTTGTTAGGTCTGAGGCAGATAATGAGTTTTGTTTCGAGGGCTACACTGTTGAGACTTTCATTTTGAACGAGTTGACTGCCACTGTTCCCTTAGCGCTGCTATTTTCTATGATTCTCTCCCTCCTTTGGCACACATATCTCGATTGATAACAGCCAAATGTGATTCTGTCGTCTCGTCAAAAAGCACCATAGCTTTCATTCATGCCTATATATCATCGAGAAGCAAGAGTGCATCCCCACGGATCTCTCATCCCTCTCAAACCCTGACAACTTTCACTTCAACGCCTCCCTAGTATCATAAGTATACTTCAAATCCAAGTGCCAATAATTCGCCGTCGTCGGCTTAGCAACCAACCAAGCCTCATCCAGCGCCTGCACAACCTCCTCCGGCAGGGGACCCTTCTCCAAATCCCTCAGATTCCCATCCAACTGCGCCTCGCTGCTCACACCGATAATCACACCATCCCTGCCACCATCCTGGATTTTCAGCGCAGAGTGGTGCACGACCCAGCGCAGCGCTGTTTCCAGCAGAGTGAGACCGTGCTTTTCGACCACGGGCTCGACGATCCGCAGGGCGTCGAAGGTGGCGTCCTTGAAGTACCGCGCGCGGTACATGCTGCCCATCTGGCCGCCTTTGGAGTCGCTGAAGCGGCCTTCGGCTGGGATTTCGGAGGTCTTGTATTTGCCGCTGAAGAGGCCGCCGGCCAGCGGGTTGTAGATCACGATGTCCAGACCGTAGCGGCGGCAGGCGGGGATGAGCTCGGCTTCGATGGAGCGTGTGATGGCATTGTACTTGGATGTGAGTTAGATGGGATTTTCAAGGTAGGTGAGAGGGGGTTTTGGCTTGACAGCACTTACCATTCCCTGGTAGATCGTCGGACGAACCCAGTTGTTGTACTTGCAATGCAGCACCACCTCCGCGACCTCGAAGGCGGTGAAATTGGAAAGACCCAACTGGACGAATTTGCCAGCCTTGTGCATCTCGTCGACCTTCTGCAACGTCTCGGTGAAGTGTGTGCTGCGGTCCGCGGCGTGCAAGTAGAATATGTCAACGCAGTCCGTGCCGAGCTCTCTGAGGGACTCGTTTAGCTTCTCCTCGATGACCGCGGCGGCGTGAGCGCCCGCCTCACGAGGGTACCATTTGGTCGCGAGAGTGAGGCCGCGTTCCTTCCATTTGGCGTCGCGGGTCCAGGCTTCTTGTTTGCCACCGACATAGACGCGTGCGGTGTCGATTTCGTTGTAGCCCGCGGCTTGAAACTTGTCGAGAACTCGGCTGTAGTCTTCCAGACTGGTGACACGGGCTCCGGTAGATTCATCTGGCCTGGTATATTGGTTAGTTAAGAAGGCTTTGAGGATAGAAAAGAACGTTCCCGAAGGTCATTGTGCCCAATATGATTCGCGGCTTCCCTGTCGATGCGATGAGAGGCATTTTGAAGGTAGCAGATGAGTTGAATGATCTGAGGCTGGGTTTCGTGGCGAATCTTGCTAGTTGCTTGGAGTGTGAGAGGGCAAGGTAGGAAGAGCGTATGGATGATGATGATTTGAACATTCGACACTACAAGTATGTAGTGAGTGGGGATGTCAGGCGATAACGGAGGTAAGGTGGTAGCCCCATTTATGTTGATGATGTAGATCTCGTAAGCCGTCACGCCAGTCTTCAAAGCTCATGGAGCTTCCAGACCAGCTAGAGTCAAATTCAAGTAGACCCCACTCGGATGTGAATATGTATTCGTTTTTGACTACACAACGCAATGCGCGGGCAATTGATTCATCTTGATATAGATGAATTTAAAATTACTCTCATGTCTTTCATTATCTTCATGACTATTTTTCGCGCTTGAATCGATTCACACACAGACACACAACAAAAGACATATGCAGTCATCGATCAAATCCCGGCTATCTTGCCGAGTACCGATCGCTAGGAAGGACGGCATTTGCAAGTCTGTTGTTGCTTGAGAGTTTCCAACAAAAGGAAAATATCCTGCATAGTACAATTACCAGAATTGGAAATAAAGCCATGCTATCGCTTGGTTGGAAGAATTCATGTCAATCTGAATCTCTTTGGCATAGTCTCAGTAGCGATATGCTGAGCGCGATGATATTAGAACATGTGATATTGTTGTCCGAGAGCATAGCCTCTTCTGTGATGTCTCTCCCAGTGGCACCTTGATTCCAGTGAACTGTCGAAGCTGATGGTACGAGCATGCCGATTCCACAGATAATTATCTTTCGACGCTATCATTTCGATGCAACGGTGGTCGAACCAGCGTTCTAAGGCTGATGATATGAGCACGCCAATCACGGAGACGTTCGTCCCTATTGCTATTGCCTGATCATTTCAAATATACTGAACATGAAAAGTAGCCTTGGAGAATATATGGTATGCCACGGAGAAGTGATGCACCCATTAGCATTTCTGCTTCCCTCGAGCTAGTGTCGTCAAGGATAGTCATTCAAAGTCGACTTTATATCCAGGAGATGGTTCCAGTCCTTCGCTGGCCCGCACGTCACGTAGAGGCGAGCAGTCATACGTAGACGACATACTTCGTTGAGAACTTCGACTCCTCGCAATCCCACGCAGTATGACGCGAGCATGCAAGGCCCATGTTGAAGACAGGCTATGGCGGCGCCTTTGTACGCCGGCCTGCTTGGCTTGTGACCTCCTGCCTGCATAGTACTGCGGGACATGAGGCTTCCAAGATTTTCGACTTTGAAAGCTGTACTCTTCCACCTCGTCAAGATCATATAAGTACATAATGGACACCTAATAAACACGCGTACCCAGGAGAAATTCGTCAGCAAATCATTACCGGGTTAGGTAATACGCGGAAGCACGAGCATGTTTGAGGCTCTCCTCCGCCTGGGGATGAGATCTGATGACAGTTGCCAAGGTTGATGCAGCCCAGGCGGTTGGACCCCTGTTGGCGGCGCTCACATGCTTCGTAGTTCCATCCTTACAGACAGCAGCTAACAGTCCTAATCACCCACTCTGCCACCGCTACACAGCACGCCATCGTCCAATTGCTCTCCTAAGCACCACTGCCACACTCTCTCTTGTCACCCCCACTCCGCCTGACCGCGCGCCTTAGCCGC
>MSJI02000086.1:9298-51747 GCA_001931905.2 Cladosporium sp. IMV 00045
TTGCCAAGGGGGCGAGGGCGATTTGTCTTGGGTGCGCGGGCATGGCGGGCATGGACGTTACGGTCAGGGAGGCTTGTGTTGAGGCACTTGGGGAGGAGGAGGGTGGTAGGATTGTGATTGTCGATGGCGTGGTTAGTGGGTTCGTGCATCTTGATGGGGTGACGAGGGTGCTTGCTTCTGCTGCGAAGTAGGCGCGATGAGAAAATTGTGAAGGAAGGGCGAGAGAGCGACCGTTGTCCATCCCTTCCGACCAGCGATTGGCATACTCAATCGTCTTCCACATAACGAAATGAAACAGGAACCAGTCAGGAGCAACGAATTATCGAGATCATACCATTCATTGCCCAATTCATTCCTGTAACAATCTACCAGAAAGAAAAGACAAGAAAACCAGCCGTTGAGCCATTCTAGTTTACCATCATCAGTACTCGCCAATCAACAGGCGAACGAACTCGCTTTAAGCGGACGGCAGTAAGAAAAAGCCAAGCAAGAGAAAAAGCAAGAAGCAGTGAAAAAGGCTCAAATCACGGAAAGGGAAACAAGACTTGGAAATTTGCAGAGGAAACCAGTGCACCCAGAAACAATAACAATAAGCAATAGATAATAACAATTCCGAATGACAAAAAATTACAGCGCCTTCTCAATCGATGAAACCAAAATCTTTCCACCACCCCATCCCATCCCACTTCCGATAACCCCATTCCAAATGATACCAGCGACGAGCCAGTCTACCTCTTGATTGACCCCATCTTTCCTTCCCCTCTTTCCGCTCCCTCAGTCAGAATCTCCGCGGGATGCTCCAAACCACCGAGTTTGGGCTTCTGCACAGAAGAGACGTGTTCGTGTTTCGGAAAACACTCGTGCGCATACCGATACAACTTCGACGTTGAGAAACTCCTCCAAGCGGCTTAGCTCACGGTTTCCCAGAACAAGAAGCTTTGCTTGGAAAGGCCTCTGATCTGCAAGTTACAGATGGTCCGAAGTCGGGATTGAATGAAATGATAGTATGCGGTCAGTGACGCGTGAATCGAGCGCGCGGATTGAGTCGAGGAGCGGCGTGGTTTTACGCTGCGCCGGGGCCTCCTGCTGTTGTCAAAGTGTTTGTTCTGATATCCTGGTGATTGTGTGCTGGAATGTTTGGGCACGTGAATTTTTGAAATGCTGTATGGCAAGGTCCGACAGAAGTGATGGCCCTCTGGATAAAGTTTGTTGAGGGTTTGCAAGGTGGAAGTTTGCTCAGAGCGCATAGGGGTTGAGAGAGCGGATGGTCAAGCACCTGGAAAATATGTTAGTACGGATTATCTTGTGGAATTAAATGCGAATCACTTACGGTGGGCTCTTGGTGAGGTCCGTCTTGAGCAACACCGGCACGCGGGTCATCTCACGAACATCCTGGATGCAGTTGTTGCCGTCCTGGCGCAGGGAGAACAGGTCCAAGTACTTGTCCTTGTTGGAGGAAGCATTCTCGATGCGGCTGTCGCTCTGGCTACGCTGAGGAGCAAGCCCGTTGCGAGGCGGGCTAGGCGGACCAGATTGGGTGGCGCGGTCGCCGTTCAGAGCGACACCAGCGTGGTCGGCAGTGGTGTCAGAGGCAGCATCGTCATCGTCGTCGAACAGAGCATCAACGTCGTTGCTGTCGATGGTGCCCGTGTTCATGGAGCGACGCTCAGCTTCCTGCTTTTCCTTTTCACGAGCAGAAACGGCTTCGCGGGCCGCAGTGGATGCTCCACGGCCGAGGGCCTTGGGACGCTCGTCTTCAGGCACGAAAGTACCGGAGGGAACGCCCTTCTCCCAGTAGAGCTCCAACAGACGAGTGTCTTTGTTGAATTCTGCCTTCTTGAGCGGCAGCTGATCGCAGTGCACGCGCTTCTCGAAGCCGTACTCAGGGATAAGGACATCGAAAGCACTCTCGTACACGCAAACGACGATACCGACGCTGATGAGGTCGGTGTTGGATTCCTGGGCCGTACGGTTCATCATGCGGCAAGACTCGATGTGAACACTCTGTTCCTGGGCAGCGAAAGCCGAGTCCTTCTTGGTGTTGCAGCTCTCGGCGGTCTTCGCAAGGTTCTCGGCATCCTCGTTGAACTCAATCGCACCGTCAGAGAGCGCGGCTTCGAGCTGACGATGGACAACAATGTCCGCGTAACGGCGAGACGGATTGGTGAAGTGGGTGTAAAGAGGCACGTTGAATGCGTAGTGCGAAAGGCTGTTGTCAGGGATCTTGCTCGGGATGAAATACTTGGCACGCTGCATGGCCTTGACGACGAGCGTCTCCATGCCCTTCCTCACATCAGGGTCCTCAATGCGGAAGAGGCTGTTCTGGAGAGCAGCGCTGCTGGAGATGTCAATTTCATAGCCAATGTTGTTCATCCGCTCGGCGAACAAGTGCAGACGACGCTGGTTGGGGGATGACTGGCGGCGGAGGAGTGCCTTCTCAGGCATAGCAGCATGGATTTTCTCTGCGACGAAAGAGTTGGTCTTGTGGCTGAGCTCCTCGATCATTTCGTGAGATGGGCTGGAGTCGAAGATATTCTGCTCGACCGGCACGTTCTCATCGTCCAACTGGTACATCAGGCGAAGAGGAGGAATGGAGGATTCCTCACCACCGAAGCGGGCCTGGCGGAAGCGCTGGGTGACGCTGTGCAGGATTTGGATGTCCTGGACACGACTTTGGTCGAGCGTAGGGGTGCCGTTGCCGTTGATAACGGAGTCGACCTCCTCGTATGAGAGCTTTCCAGAGCTCTTGATCACACTTTTGCCGATCCAGGTCTCATCCTCGAAGATTTGACCAGTGGAGGCGTTGACCTTGAATACGACAGAGACAGTGTAGCGCTCCTCGCCTGGCTGCAAGCAGCAGATCTCGGCAGACAACTTAGCCGGCAGCATGTTGACGCTCCTATTCATCAGGTAGACACCGGTGCCACGCTTCTTGGCCTCGCGGTCGACAAGGGAGTTAGCCTTGACGAAGTGTGCCACATCGGCAACGTGAACACCGATCTCGTAAATACCATCGCCGAGATCCTTGAGGTGGAGTGCATCATCGAGCTCCTTGCTGCCGTTCGGGTCGATGGTGAAGGTCCTCTCCTCGCGGAAGTCACGGCGGTTGGCGAGAGCTTCTTCGCCATCATTGGCAACAGACCACTCTTCGTGACCGATGTTCTTGATGACAGCATCAGAGAACTCGTCGGGGCCGAAGTTGTTGTCGCGGAGCAGTGCGTCGGTCTCCACCTTAAGTTCACCGGCTTCTCCGAGCTGTTCGACCAAGGTACCGAAAGGATGCAGAGAAGTGATGGGCCAGCGCTTGATGCATGCAACAAAGATCTTGCTGGCGTAGTCCTGGTGACGCTCCACAAAGTCCTTGGGTGCCTGCTCGGTCGGGATGGCAATCAGAGGCACGCGCTTGTCGGTCGGCTTGAACCAGACAATCTTCGGCCTTTCTTGCTGGCGCTCCTGTTGACGGGCGTTGCCGCCCTCGCGAGCCTGGCGCTCGGCCTCCTGCTTCTCCTTGGTAGCCTGGCTGCTGGGGCGAAGCAGACCAAGAGTACCCGAGAACATCTGGCCAGCAACGCGCTCAATGACAGCCACGACGTGACCAGCGTAGAGAGGCTTCTGGTCGTCGTTGATCTCGTCCTCCTCCATAAGGAGCAGACTCTGACCTTCGACTTCGACATCGTCGTTCTTCTTCTGGGTAGGGCGCTGCTTCAAGCTCCCACGACGGCGAATGCCACCCTCTTGAGCGGCGGAAGAGCTCTCGGGCTGAGTGGTGGCGTCGTTGACAGCGTGGATGCTGCCGCTTCTATCAGAGACATCCTTGCGCTTCTTCTTCTCTTCCTTTTCGCGCTTCTGACCCCAGACCTCATCAACATCGAGGAGCTCGATGGCAACGAGGTCACCCTCAAGTGCGCGGTTGCGGTCCTTGCTGCCGCAAATGAAAATGTCGGCGTCGAGATCGGCGGTGGTGACGTAGGCATCGCTGCGGTTCTTCTTGTTGACGCGGAGAGTACCCGCGACAAGTTGGCCGTCGGCGAGCAGGGCCGGCAAAGTGGCCTGCGGAAGGTAAGGAGTGAAAAGCGTCTTGCGCTGCTGTTGCTGGTTGCCCATGCCCGGGCCCATCTGAGGAGCGTTGTGCTGGCTGCCAGTGATCGTGGCAAGGTTGGGCTGGATACCTGCCTGCTGGTATGCCTGGATCTGAGCCATTTGGAGAGGGTTGAGCTGCTGGCCAGCGAAGACGTTGGGCTGCTGGAGGAGAACCTGGCCTTGAGGCATCTGCATCACGTTGGGCTGCTGGTACTGGAAGTTGCCAATAGAGCTGACGGACTGCGCCTGCATGGAGCCACGCTGGCGGTGGCCAGGCTGGAAAGGCTGTGCGCTAGCATGCTGGTTCATGTTGAAGTTACCCATGTTTTGGCCCTGCTGGTCGTTGTTGGCGGGAGCCTGAGGCTGGCGCCAATTAGAGTCGAAGTTACGCGAACTCTGTCTGCCATGGCCGCTGCTGCGACGGAGCACGTCACCCTGGGAGTTGGCACCAGCATCGGTGGTGGCCTGCGGCGGGGGGAACTGGAATCCTGAGGGACCTCCACGACCACTGCTGGCCATGCCACGGCCACCAACGGCCATGCTCTGGCTACGACCGTGGCCGCGGCCAGCCATACCACCTCTCGTGGCGCTGGTGGGAGTTTGCAGCGTGTCGCTCGGGTTCGCAGGGCTTTCGGAACGGTTGGAAGCTGCTGGCGAGGCGCCGCTGGCGTTGGGGATGGGGAATTGGAAGCCACTAGACTTCCTCTTCGCCTCAGCCGCCTCGGCGGCCTTCTTCGCCTCTGGGAGAGCGAGCGAGTGTCTCCTGTTGTGACCGCTGCCGGCCGATCCACCTCCTCTACCGCCGCGCGGAGCATTGTTCTCGCCTCGGTTCTGGCCAGCAGGGAAGCTGAAGTCGCCAGAGCCACCAAATCCAGACGCACCGCTGGAGGGTGCCGGAGGAGGGCCCATACCCATATTAGGCATTGCGGATTGGTTACGGCGGTGGCCACCGGGAGCTCCCAGTCCACTAGTCATGGGAACGTTGAGCTGCTGCTGTCCCATTTGACCCATCTGACCCTGCTGGAACTGGAAAGCATTGGGGTTCTGGTTGACCTGGAGATTTTGCATCTGGCCTTGCAGCTGCTCGTACTGGGTGGGAAGCTGTTGCTGCTGGGGGATCATGCCCATATTAACATACTGCTGGTGGGTCGCGGCGATTTGCTGCTGTTGTTGCTGCAGCATCTCAATCTGCTGAGCGAGTGCAAGTTGCTCCACTGTGAAGATGAATCAGTATGGGGAGATAGCGACATGGTGAGGTTGTACGATCGATAGTATAGCGATGATACAATGCGTGGAGTGGTGATATGAAGACAGGAGGACACGTACTCATCAATGGAGTCATCTCG
This sequence comes from Cladosporium sp. IMV 00045, assembly GCA_001931905.2. Classification (NCBI taxonomy): domain Eukaryota; kingdom Fungi; phylum Ascomycota; class Dothideomycetes; order Cladosporiales; family Cladosporiaceae; genus Cladosporium; species Cladosporium sp. IMV 00045. Next base: position 14,725 of record MSJI02000086.1, read on the forward strand.
GACGGACTGCGACGGTGTGCAATGTGCAGGCGACGGCCGGCGGGGCCCTGAGGACCTGTCTGACCAGGCTGATCCATTGTATATATCTGCGGAAGTATGACGTCGCGGTATCGGGGAACGATTCACGGGGGTGTGGACGTATTAGTTGTCAGGACTCGGGTAGTATGCGGTACCGACGTCGAGCTCTGGATGTGTGATAAGAGTGCTGATAAGTGGTGGTGCTGGTTGTGTCGAGCTGGTCGAGGTGACGTGTGCAATATCGAGGGTGGTGGGATTTGCTTTTCTTCTGGCGTATGCGGGAACCGACGGGGCAAACTTGGCGTGGGATTGCTTGTACAAGAGTGCGAGCGTGAGTGTAGTATTGGAGCAAGTATGTTTTGGTGAGAGTGTGTGTGTTGATCTTCTGTCTGCGGTGCGGCGGAGAGAGTGTTGTTGACCGGGGCGAGCTGGCCAGAGGCAGTCGGGGCGACGCTGTGGGAGGAGAGGAAGGGAGCTCCTGGACGAGGCGGGGAGGGCCTCAAGAACGACGACGCCGAACACAAGCAAGAGCGATGGAGGGAGCGGTGTGAACAGACACTGGTAGTGGTAGTGGAGGGAATGAGGGTGGTGGATAATGAGGGATTGGTGGTGGTGGTGGTGGTGGAGTGAGTAGTATGTTGGAGAGAGAGAAGTGTAAGGGAGGCGGCGGCAGTAGTAGTGTATCAGCGATGAGACGGGATAGACAGCGTGAGCACTGGTAGGATGATGCGAAGGGTGTGGAGAGAGGCTGCGGGTCTGGCCGCACACGCTATGGAAACTCGCTTGTGAGAGAGAAGCTCTGAAAGACACCACACTACCAGAGTACCTGCCTCTCAGTACCAGCAGTGAACAAAGCTCGTAGGTAGCGCTGCGTCTGATTGCTCTGCCTTCTCTGATCGCGATCAAAACCATGACGTATTTCCTAACAAGCAGCATCGAGTGAGGAGTGATTCAAGCACGTTATCAGGTATTTTATTATTCTGCTACAGCTGTCCTGTGTCAACGGTCGTTGCTAAGCCGGAGTCGTCGTCACTGCTCGCTGCAGATCACTCCATCGCCATCGGGCGGTATGGTATAGCTGTACTCTGTCTATGTATACCTACACACATGAAAGTATCCGCGTATCTTCTTGACAGGCAGCTGTTCCATCAGCATGCTCCTCCACCGAGGCTGTGTCGACGACAAGGTTTGCCTTACGACACGTGCATTAAGGCGATTTATATCGCGTGTGCATGTGCTCGTGTGAGGCCGGCCTTACCTATTACATGTACATACATACATGTAGACGTACAGGTGTAACGACTTGCCTGCTTACATGTCCTGCATCTGCATGGCTTGCCTGCCTGCAACGTGCAATCGTCAGCAAACGACGACGCCCAAGACACGGCGGCGTTGCATCGACTCTCATCAATCTGCCACACCCGCCGGTTCGAGATGAGACGTCGCCCATTAGCCGAGCCCTGATGAATCCGCTGCTGCTGTGACGCTGCTTGTCCATGTCCGTCATGCCGCTTGGATAAATGAGTGCTCCAAGCGGAAGGGCTGCCCGTCGATTTTTGATGAGTATGATGATGATGATGATGATGATGATGATGATGATGTCTGATGTCCCTCCCCCTGAGAGCTTCCATGCCTTGGCCAGCAGTTCAAGGAGGAGGCACGAGCATCAGCAAGGCGATGCTAAAGTGGTAGTAGGGTTCGTTTAGACCTGCCGCTTGGCTGCACCGGAGGCGATTCCACCCTTCACCGAAAGCCTCTAAGCGTCGGCCCGAGCCTCGAGCTAAAGTGAACAATCCCGACGATGCGCTTCACGACACGCAGATTGTCTCTGGCTCTGGCTGGCTATCAATAATCCAGTACGGTCCTCCACTTCACTTCAGTACTAATGACTCAACTATTATGAGTTCAATCATCGCTCTCGCTGCTTCGCCTTCATTCGACCTCTCTATTCACTACTCCTAATGTTCAAAAGCAAACACCATCACCGCCTTTGATCGCATTTTATTCCTCCATCTCGATTCAAAACCAGACAAACACAAAACGCAAAGATGAGCTCTCCCATACGACGGACAAACTCGCGCTCCAGCCCAGCAAGACACACACCCAACGGCTTCCGCCGCTCACAAGCGAACGCATACCACTCACCCTTGCGCAACAACGCCAACACCAACAACGCCGACAGTCCCTCCCGGCTCATCGAGGAATTCAGCAAAGTCTACATTGAAGATGAAAAGGCCTTCAGGAAGAAGCTGGACGAGCAATGCGACGAGCAGGAGCGCCTTCACAGACAAGCGCTGGAGAAATCTCTGAAAGAACACGAGGAGATCCGCCACAGTGCTGAGATTGCGCGGGAAAGGTTGCAACTGGAGGTGGAGCGGCTGAAGTTGGAAAGGGCTGAGCAGGAACGGCGCGCTTTGGAAAAAGAACAACGGCAGGCCGCTGAGGCTGAAGCTGCGGCGCGACAACGCGAGCTTGAAGAGGTGAAGCGACGTGAGGAGGTATTGCAGCAGGCCGCGGCGAAGCAGAGAGAAGTGGAGGAAGCACAGAGGCGCATTGAGGCTCAGAAGAAGCAGGAGGCGGAGGACAAAGCCAAACGAGAGGCCGAGAGAGCTAAAGAAGAAGCAGACAGAAAGGCAAAGGAAGAGGCTGCGAAGACAGAACGGGAAGCAGCAGAGGCTGCAAAGAAGGCTGCACCACCTGTCGCACCAGCGGTCCAACAACCACAGGCAGCAGCAGCAGCATCAAAGCCCGCGACGAATGGAATACAGGCAGCGCAACCAACAGCATCCACACCTACTTCCACCACAACAGTCTCTGGACCTACGAGTAATGGGGTCCTCGTACCCAAGGGCATTCTTACACCCATGCAAGAACGTGAGGCCGAGCATAAGAGATACTTGAATCTCCACAAGCTGCTTAAGGAAATGAGGCAAAATACTCTCGATCAAGCAAAACAACTAGGAATCAAGAACGACCTAGGCGACATGAGGCGCGAGCTCAAAAAGGTCATTGGACAAATGAACAAGGTCGACAAAGTTGCCAATCGTCAAAGTGTGAGTATTCAGACCTTCAGGCAACCAAACTCGAAAATCGACTGACACTCGCAGATGACTAAAATCAAACAAATCCTCCTCCAAGCAGCGCAGATGCAACAGATCATGATCGACGTAACGCCCTACATCGTCAGCCTCCCGCCCCAAAAACTGCGACAAGACGGCGGCGGAAACACACAATACCCCGCCATTCTCCTCTTCCTCCTCAACCACTTCGCCAAAGCCATCATGTCTCAGCTCTCGCAGGAAGTGGCCCGCGACACCCACGCCGCGGACCCCATCGGCATCCTTGTCGTGACCATCTTCGCGTCGCCCGAATTCCTTTTCAACGGCCGCTCGCTCATCGACGTCCTCTGGGCCAAATACCACAAAGTCTGCCCCGTGTTGTTCGGCATCTACGGCTCCCAAAAAACCGCCGCCGGCCGCGCACGTCTGGGCTGGCGCATCGACGACGGCGCAGAAGTCAGTGCCCAAGAGCACTACGACCATATGGTCGGGTTCGCCGCGGGTTTTGCCGCCATCACGCTGCGCGATTTCACCAAATCGAAGAACAAATCCCCGGCCCCCGTCCACCTGTACTGGACCTCTCTCGCGCGCATCGTCAGCACGCCGAACAACGAGCAGACTCCCACGCACTACATCGTCCTGAACAACATGCTCAAGCACTCCGTCCCGCGCTTCATCGGCTTCTACGGCGCGGCCGCCCTCGCTGCTCTGCGCGCCGCTTGCGTCACGTTCCCCTCCGCCGGCGGTCCGCTGGGTCCTTCGGGCACGGGGCCCGACTCGACCGTGCTCGCCGTGCAGTCTTTGCCCATGACGTGGCAGAAAGACCTCAATGTCACGCTTTAGGAGGGCCCGGGCGATGAGGAATTTCTTGCCGACGACCAAAAGACTTCAGCGCATGCGCATGCTTTGCCGCCCTTGTCGAGTCTCATCTCGAGCAGCCTGTCTTCCTCGATCCACAGCAACATCAACAGGAGCGAACCCACCTCCACCACAACGCCTCTCAACGGCTACGGCCACTACAGCGCTCAACGCGTCCCCGCCTTCTCTGGTATCGTACACGGAGGAGGAGCAGGAACTTCCCAGATGGGCTATCAGACCCGCACACAGGGCTCTTGGTCCTGGAATAGATCGTGAATAGAGAAGAAGAGAAAACCCGTGGGAAGTTTTGCGTCTTATGTAAACTCATCACGCAAGAATTGAAAGACACTTTTAGCTCGAGGACATCTGACGTTTCTGAATTTGACCTTTTTCTTATTTATCTTCCTCGTAGGAATGGCCTTTGTCATTACTCTCCCTTCTCCAGGGATGGTCATGGATATCTGTGACCTAAGAAGAAGCTGGAAGGAATTCTGGCTGATAATAGAATCCTCTATGGCTGTCTACTAGAAGGCGGATCTATAGGAAATCTCTGTCTTCGGGGCGAGAGAGAGAGAGAGAGAGAGAGAAGAGGGTTTGATGTGACACTACATTTATTGCAATGAACGATTGGCTTCTGTGTTTGTCTTATGTGCCCGGTGCCTCTCTGTGAGGCACATACCTTAACCTTCTGTACATGTAAGGTATGTATATCGGTCCGGCTTCTTATCATTTCACCTAGATCCAGTTTTGAGGAGAGCCTCCATCTGAGACTTGCAGTCTTTAGGACTTGGGTCCGCAGACTTTGGTTTTTGCGCACCTCTACTAGCAAGATACTAAACGCAGTACTTAGCCTTGCCAAGGAAGTTGCCGCGAAGGTAATTTTGCCGCGTTTGTGGTTTATTTCCAGACGAGAAGCGTACGTTATATGTATACGCGGCAGGGCAGCGCGGTAGTGTGCCATGGGCGGGCGGGTAAGGCGGTGACGATGGTGGACCACAGAAGATCAGATGCACATGCTCAGTAAAAAACTCACACAGGCCAAGTGATAGTGCGAGGAGAAGAGTGGAGGCGGCAGATAGCCTCATCTCAGCCAGCGGTGGGCGAAGGAGGGAGATTCTCAAGTGTTCCAGGCACACGATCATGCCCACTCGCTTGCCCCTCATCAGGCCAGGTGAGGACATAGCGTACTGTAAACTTCCTCTGTTCGGACGGACGCCCCTTTCCCGACCCTGAGCCAGAGAAGGGGAGAGGCACGAGACTAGAGGTACGCGGGCAAAGCGTTTGGGATGGGAAATAATAATAAGAAATGTTAGTCTAATAAGGTGCTGCGCCATACTACTACCACTACCTGCCTACTACCTGCCTTTCTACCTTTCTTTTTTCCTCCTCGGCGGCATCTTGTCGCCCTGCCTGTCTTTCCATCTGCCCTTATGCTCTTCTTCTTGTCGTCTGCGGTTTGAGTGCCGCATCCATACCACTCGTGTAAGTGCTTCTCCCCAGCCTGTTCTACTCGTTCGTGTGTATATACATGCACACAGACAGACATACATACATACATACATCCATCCACGCAAGTCACCCACACACACCTCAACCCCTCTCGCCAAAACGTCATGCAGGCAAAGAGGGCGCCACTCTCTCATCGAGACGGTCCGCCGGCGTGGGTACAGCTTCAGCCTTTCAGGCACACCGAGAGCTTGACTTTGCCCAGGGTCGGGTCGAGGTTATTGTGGACACCTTCTCTACCACTGCAGTAGTTCTGTAGTAGTCAACCCACTACTGCCCTTCAGCCGACTTGACCTCTCCTCCCCTCCTCCTCCCTCTCTTCGTTTTCCCTCTCCTCCCTCTCTCCTACACAACACCTCCTCTGAGTCCAGGCCACGAGGAAACTCCTGCCCCAACCACTGGTTTCCTTCCGGCAGAAGCTATAATGCTAACTGCACTGTCCATTGAACAGTACAGTTTCTCGACTTTCACCACTTTACTCTACCGCCCTCCCTGCGGAGGAATCGCCCTAGATGTCTACAACTACTCCTGAAGCAGCTGCCGTTGGCCGCATCGACTCGCCCGTCGGCAGCCTGCACTCCATCCCATACATCCCTCTCTGCTACGAGAACGAAGACCCAGACGCCTCGGCCTTGAGACTCGTCCAGGCGTACGACCAAGATTGGAAGGACAGCAATGGCAAGATCAAATTCAAGCGTTTCACCGAGGGAATCACCAACACTCTCACCAAGGCGACCATTCAGTTTCCCGACAACACCCCTTCCGAGGTGGACCGCAACGCCATTCTCATAAGAGCATACGGCAAGGGAACAGACGTCTTGATAGACAGGCAGCGAGAGCTCAACGCACATACTTTGCTGGCCAGCAGAGGTCTGGCACCGGCTCTTCTGGCGCGCTTCGAGAACGGCCTGCTGTACAGATACGTCGAAGGAGACGTATGCTCTCCGGAAGACCTGAGGAAATCCGAGGTCTACCAACAAGTGGCCGCACGCTTGGGAGAATGGCACGGTGGTCTGCCGCTATCTGCTATCAGTTCGATTCCCCACGTCAATGGGACATCACCCGAACAGAAGAACACCAAAACCGCAGAGCAACTGCCCGAACCCATCCCAAACACATGGACAGTGATCTCCCAATGGATCGACGCCCTCCCCACAGACACCCCAGAACAAATGCAAAAGAGAGACAACCTCCGGACGGAATTCCAATCCATCGTCGCCAAATTCTCCAACGTGCCCGGCCTCTTCGGTAAATCCTACGTCTTCTCGCACTGCGACCTCCTCTCTGGCAACGTGATCGTGCAGCGACCCTGCGGCAGCCCTCAAGACTCCAGTGTCTCGCACCCGGTCGCCTTCATCGACTACGAATACACAACCCCCTCTCCCGCCGCCTTCGACATCGCCAACCACTTCGCCGAATGGGCGGGCTTCGACTGCGACCACGCAGCCGTCCCCACGAAATCCCAGCGCCGCGACTTCATCCGCCACTACGTCGCCAGCTTCTACGACCACTGCATCTCCGACACCGACAGCATGGCCATGGAAATCGACCTGCGCGCCGCCATCGACCAGGTCTACGATCAGGTCGACGCTTTTCGCGGCATCCCGGGCTTCTATTGGGGCGTTTGGTCGCTCATCCAGGCGACTATATCCAACATCGACTTTGATTATACGTCGTATGCGGAGATTCGCCTGGGTGAGTACTGGGCTTGGAAGGCGGAGATGGATGGGTCGAGGAAGGAGAAGGGTGTGCAGATGCCTTTGCGCGAGAAGCGGTGGGCGGAGGAGTGAGGGTGCGGAAGTGTAACTTGGAAGCGCTGCTTGGAATAGGCGAGCGAGAGGATGCGAGTTTGTATGGCTGTGGTAATGTCTGGCTAGAAACACGCGCTGGCCGCGGATGATGGGAAGGGCGTGCTGCCATGCACGGAAAGATTTGTCGATTTATTATTTCTGTTGGCTATCATCGTCTACGAAAGGCCCGTTCAAAAGCACATGCGGTACTTACGAGTGGCAGCAGCAGAGAGCAAATCTTCCGAAGGAAAAAAGAAGCCCTGTCGGTCCATTTCAACCTACACGAAATCAAACGAAGCCCATTCAACATGTAACATCGATGCGCGAGGAAAGCAAGAGATGATCCGCCACCATGCATTTGGACGGATGGATGGTGGGAATTTTTTTTTATGGTCGATCTAAGACCGGGTGGCGCTCTTTTCGTTTCTGGATCCCATTGGGTGGTTGGATCGGCAAACAAACATGGCAAGGAAGATCATAAAAAGCAAATTCATTATGTATTCAAGTTTTCTGGTCTTCCCTTTTCCCTTCTCCCATTTGCTCGAAGCGTTCCCTGGATTGGGCTAATTTATTAATGCGTGGCTCTTATACAGGGTGTACATACGGTACGGCAGGGTACATAAACAGGGCTGAGGCTTAATGGGAATCGGGTATTCGTGCATACCTTATCATTCATCGAGTCGTGTGTCTCGCCGAGTGGACGTTCTATACGCTCGATGGACAGCAGTATTGAAAGCCCGGCCACTTCATCTTCTGCTTCTAGTTGATATGTTCGAAAATAGAGGCAGAGTTCTTCGAAGTACATACATACAGCCTTGACGGAAAACACACAATGTTTCATTTTGACCACCCTTCCTTTGGTCGCAGCAGCAGGGGACCATCCGAAAATTCGATTTACAAGGACATCCTCCATCTGCGCCATGAAGAAACGCCAGCGCTAAAATTATCATTTCTCCGTCGTGGTTTTGTAATCGTCATGCGCCTTAGTCGCATCTCAAACCATCTTTCTCCAATACCCAAAAATCGCACTCGCAAGAGCAACCCATTCCAAGTCCCAAATCTCATCCATTCAATACCCACCACCATAAGGCTGCTGCCTCCCCCTCGCCATCCTCGCAGCCTCCTGCTGCTGCTCCGAAAAATACCTATACTCCTGCGCCCACCTGCCCGCCCACATCTGCGCATCCGCCACCACGCCCTCGGGGCCTCTTGTCCACATCCAGAAGCCCATGAGCGCCAGGCCGCCCCAGAACGCGACGCGGCAGGCCAGACGCACCCAGAACATGACGGTGTTGACGAGCATGTTGAGGATTTTGAGGGAGAGGAAGAGGATCAGCAGGAGGAGGGCGAGGGTTGCGAGGTCGGGTTTTTGCGTCAGGGCGTTGACGAGGGGTGTGGTGTAGGTTTGCAGGTGGTGGGTGTAGGAGAGGAACTGGAAGAAGTAGGGTCGGAGGGGGTTGGAGGGGGAGAGGAGGTAGGTCGTCCAGTCTGTTGGGGTAAGGAGTTTAGCTCGATGGGTTTGGGAAGCGGCTGAGTGTGGTTCCTTACCTTGGACGATGTCCATGTTGGGCGGTGTGTTTGGTTGTTGATATGTGTGTTTCGGTCGATGCGCTTTGCGGGCTTTTGCTCTGGAGGCTTCCTTGGAGGAGCGTTTGATGTGATCGAGTAGATTGCTGAACGATATGTAGAGGCTACTTTTTCAACAGAAGCAGATGTGTACAATACTTGTCAGGAGTGTCTCTAGTGCCTGGTGTTTCATAAATACTGTCGCCAGTCAGTGCGTTCACTTCAGCCAAACAAGACTAACAATGGACCCTGGAGTCGCGCCTGCTCTCCACCTCTCACCGTTATCGATAAGCAGTGTGACTTGCCACGCGCCTGCCTCAGGTTTCACTTGTCTCTGTGTGGAGACACTGCCACAGCACGGTGAGTGCTCATCGTCTGTCAATTGTGACTCGACTCAGGCGGTGTCAAAAAAGCGAGCATCGGTCGTTCTTGGTGAAATGTTCCAAGGGTGTTGAAAAGAGAGCGCTTGCTGCACTGAAACATACATCTTCGCCTTCTAGCACGACCGTTTGCAAAGCGGAACTTTCGTCACCCACGCAAGGGCTCCTTTTACCGACAAAAGATTCATCAAATTTGAAGCCCGTCTGCTTAACGAACGACATAATTCGAGAAGCCTGGTGTTTTCGCCGCCACACTCACCAAGATGGCGTACCAGAACGAAGCGCCCTACAGGGCTCAGGATCAATATGAAATCTCAGAAATGCTTCGCGGCCTGGAAGCCAGCCAAGGCAGAGGCAAAGACAAGGGCAAGGGCGGATTCTCAGCCAAGAAGAACACTTTCCCCGTCGAAGGATCAAATATCAAAGTCGACTCGTGGCGCATGCAAGACTGGGATTACAAAAAGCCCAACCTCCCGACCTATGCTCGTGGACTCTTCACCACCACAAATCGCGACGGCCAGCCGGAAATCGTCGTGAGAGGTTACGACAAGTTCTTCAACCATGGAGAGGTCAATGAGACTCAGTGGCGAAATGTTGAGAACAACACGCGCGGACCTTACGAACTCAGTGTGAAGGAGAACGGTTGCATTATTTTCATTTCTGGTCTGGAGGATGGCACTCTTCTGGTCTGCAGCAAGCACTCGACTGGAGCCCGGCAAGACACCGATGTCAGCCATGCGATGGCCGGTGAGAAATGGGTCGATAGACATCTCGCCACTGTCGGAAAGACGAAGAAGGATCTTGCCCTGAGGCTGCGTGCCATGAACGCCACAGCTGTGGCCGAGCTGTGCGACGATGACTTCGAGGAGCACGTTCTCCAATACAGCCCTGAGCAGGCTGGCTTGTATCTCCACGGTATCAACCTCAACCTTCCAGAGTTTGCGACTTACCCTCATCACCTTGTCGATCAGTTTGCCGACGAGTGGGGTATGAAGAAGACGATGTTCCTTACCATGAATCACATCGGCGAAGTCAAGGCCTTCCTTGACAACGTCGCAGAGACGGGCAACTACGCTGGACGCGACACCGAAGGTTTCGTCATTCGATGCCAATCCAATGCAAACACAAATCAATGGCACGACTGGTTCTTCAAGTACAAGTTCGAAGAGCCGTACTTGATGTACCGTCAATGGCGCGAGTGCACAAAAGCAATCATTGGCGACCGCCAGCCCAAGTACAAGAAGCACAAGAAGATCACAGAGGAGTACGTTGATTTTGCGCGAAGACAACTCCACGGCCGCCCCGATCTTGCCAAAGCCTACAATGCCAACCATGGCATTATCCAGATGCGTAATGACTTCCTCGAATCTCGCGGTCTCAAGGGCTCGGATATCATCCGACAGGAACAGGAGATGGGTGATGTCCCTAACGAGGATGTCACAAACGATGTGGTGCTTGTGCCTGTGGCAACTCTTGGTTGCGGTAAAACCACAGTTGCTCTCGCGCTCTGCAAGCTTTTTGGCTGGGGCCACGTCCAGAATGACAACATTACTGTCAGGAAGGGCAAGCCTGCAATGTTCGCTTCAAAATGCTCTGACTGCCTTACTGAGAGCCCAGCCATGATTGCCGACCGCAACAACCATCAGCGCCGAGAGCGTAAGCAAATCATTGAGGACATCTCTAAGATCGTGCCCGGCGCTCGTTTCGTGGCGCTTCACTACGTGCACGAGAGAGGCAACTACGACAGCATTCGCAAAGCCACCCGCGACCGTATTGTGGCGCGCGGTGACAACCATCAGACCATCCACGCGAGCACCAAGGGCTCCGAGATCATCGAAATTATGGAAGGCTTCATGCACCGCTTCGAGCCGGTGACTCCTGATACTTCTCCTGATGATGGTTTCGACACAATTATCAACCTTGACGTATTGTCGTCTTCTCGCGAGAACCTCGAGACAGTCATCACACAACTGTACAACGAGTATCCCAAGCTTTTCCGAGACCGGGAGATGCCCTCTTCGGCCGACATGGATGCTGCCATTGAAGCTGCCCTCAACAACTACACCGTCGACATCAAGCACGAGATCAAAGGCGGCAACAATAACAACAAGCAGAAGACCCAGCCCAACGGCGCTCCCAACCCTTCTCATACTGCGCCTAAACCCAAAGAGCGTAAAGTCGAATACTTCGCCGTCCAGCTTCCGGCTCCAAGTGTCTCCGCAGTCCTGGATGCCGTTTTCCGCGACGCCAGCCCTGAGCAAGTCTTGATGTACAACTCTTTGAAAGCCGGAGGTCGCATCCAGAGTCAATTCCACGTCACGCTCATGCACCGCGCCAGCACCGGCCAACATCCGGAGACCTGGGAGCACCTGAACGGACTGTACACCAGCGCTTCCGCGCCGACTCTCGAGCGCGCATTTGCACTGCCAGACGCCAAGTTGGGCGACGCGAACGTCCGTCTGGAGAGATTGGTCTGGGACAAGAGGATTATGGCTTTCGTCGTGAGGCTTTCGGGCAAGGACGGCGAGCAGTGGCCTTGCGTCAACAAGATCGCGCACGTCACCGTGGGCACTTCGTCGCCGGCTGTCAAGCCGAAGGAGTCGAATGATTTGCTTGAGAAGTGGTTGAGTTTGGGCAGTGGAGATGACCCGAACGGAATTATGGAGCTGCCGGTTAAGGGTAATGTCGAGCTGGAAGGTGTCGTCAAGGGCGTGCTTTCGAGGTGAGGAGTGAATCTGCTCCTTTGCTGAAGTTGCAGAGACGACGAGATTCGATGATCGCTATGTGGACATGTTGCATGAGAGTATGAAACTGGGGATCGTTCGGGCCGGTAAATGAGCGCATGATCCATCAGTATAGGAGCTTGGGAAGGCTTTACATTAGAGTAGAGAGTAACAGCGCTGCACGAAGTAAAAGCATCAAAAGCATGACCAATCTTACACGAAATCCGATCGCTGTCTTTGCAGTGTGTGCGAAGAGGCATGAAGTGGTGACGATCTTCAGCTCTGCAGGTTTCACCAATCTGAACAAACGTCTGATGAAACAAGTTCTCCCTGGATGTTCCAAAACCACATCAGCAGCCTTCACACCAACAATTAAGCGCTGTGTCACAAGCAGTACTGGGTGAACAAAATGATTCTCTCCGCGATGTAGGTCTCCCATAATGCCACAGCACACACGGCACACACTCCGCCGCGCCCAGCGCAAAACAGTGGGCTCAAGACGTCAAGCGGGCGCCCGCCGCACCAAAACTTGATTTCCACCAGCTATCCAAGAAAGACACAGCCACATCTCCTGCAACCGAACACTATACTCCTACCTGATATGGAAAGCATGTCGCACATCATCGCGAAGGTCCCTGATCTAGAACTCTAAGACATAGCATCACCGCCACACTTCGCGTGGAGGAAGAGTCGCCCTACCACACGTGTCACTTTGCCCTGCAGCGAGCACCGCACCTTTTCACTTCCCTCAGTGGCTGACCGCGGCCACTCGATCCGTATACCTGGCAGTCTGGCTTTGCCCTGCGTGAAGGTCCTGGAAGCGATGTGGCTAAGGCAGTACAGTAGGGCGCTCTGTTGTCATGGTTCCCTTAGCCACTCACGAGCCGCGAGCGCTACGTTTGCCAATCCGCCCTAGGGACCTGTCACCTATCGCAACAGCATATTGAACGGGAAGCTTGTTCTTGTCTGCTTCGATGTGGGATTCGGTAGGGGTTTCCTTTCGCTTGACGAGGGCGTTGATAGCCGAGAGCGATGTGTTTGCCCATCCACTTCTATCTCTTACATCCTGGTGTATGGAGGTAATGATCGTCACATCATCTGCACAGCCTGAGGTCTGAGGTGGTCTGGAGTTGTGGATCTTCTCTTTTCCATGACAATTTACCCTTTCGCGGATTGGGAAGACGTTTTTTACTTTCTTCGCCTTGTTTGAGATATACCGGGTTGCTTGCTCACTTGACCGCCAGATCTCGCTGATCGCTGCTTGCGCCCTTCTCGAGAATCTATATTCACTTTCTGTGTCTCAATACTTCCATTCCAGTGCGCAAGCACTTGGCATTTGAATATCATCAGAACGGAGCATTGCAACTGGAGGTTATGGCGAAAGCTCAGAACAAGTATCAACTGTCGGCCTGCCTTGTTGTCTTCACGGCACTTGCGAATGCACAGGAATCCATCACCAGCGTAAACGACTCGCCAACTGCGATCGAGACAACATCTATACGTGCAGAAGCAAGGCAAGCGTCAACCGGTCAAGAGCCTTCGACCACCGATGCTCCTCTGCAACTCTGGGACATCGCCAACTCCCTGTTGTCGGTTTACTACCCTTCAGCGACAGCCTTGGATATCGCTTCTCTCACCTGGCCGAACACAGTGGTGATCGGGTCTTCAACATATACAAACGATGGAAGTACGGCATCGACATCTGGATCGTCAACGGCATCATCATCTTTCTCAGTATCGCCGCCACCTTCACCATCATCGACATTCTCGACCTCCCCATCTTCAACCCTTCCGACGTCTGCTATTTCAAGTCTCGAAGTAAGCAGGCCCGTAACTACAGATGACAGCACTGCAAGCGAATCCGAGCCATCAGCAGATCCGGAGCCCTCAAGCTATCCTAGGGATCGCAAATTGGGGATCGCACTGGGTGTCGTCTTTGGTGTGCTAGCGCTGGCGGTAATGGTGTTTGCGCTTTTCTGCATCCATCGGCGACAAAAGCGACACGGCGGCACAGGAATCTTCCCGAATAGGAAACGAACCGGTTCTGCAACAGACAGTGAAATTGGCGAATGGCGCGCTCGTCATCCACATATGGGATTGGTCGCCCCTGTGGTCGCTCCAATGACCCAAAGGCAAGATCGACCGCCTCGGGACTGGGTCGATCACTACAACCGTCTCTCCAACCAATTCACTCCTCCTGTGCATATGCATCCTGCTTTCTCTCACCAACACACCGGGAGTGCAGGAACATCGTCGGAGACCAACCCATTCTTCACACCAAACGATCGAGCGGTCCAGCACGCCGATCGCTACAACGACAATAGCGAGTATCATCCAGGCTATCCCAAGTCGGGACCACGCGCGACAGTGACCGAATACATACCATACAATCCCGCCCCGAGACGATCGCAGAGCTCGCATCGCCGCTCGTCAAGCTCCAGCCCCGACAGAAACCGCCCACCCACCCCATTCTCTCCCATGTTGATGATGCAAACCTCCTCACCGCCCCAACGCAACCTCAACCAGAACAATCCCTTCTCACCTACAACAGACGACCACAGCGAGGACATCACGCAACGCCAACGTCTAACCCAGCATGACTACGACGAATACGACGCGAACGAGGAGAACGACGTTGTCAGCCCCATACAGCCTCCTTCGAAGAGTCCTGCGCGCCGATATAGCCCGCTGGTGCATTATCCGAGTTGGTCGGAGATCAGCGAGTTTGATTTCACTGGTGAGGCGGAGGCGGGAGGGAGGGGTTTGAGGGGCAGGCGGAGTGGAGGCGATGGATTTGATGGGTATGGAAGAGATAGGGAGAGTGTGGTTGGGAGGACGGAGTTGGCTTGATTGAGAGGCATGTGTAGATGTTTTGTTCTCGCGCTGGCTCGTGAGAATAACATATTTCCTTCGATTGATGGAAAGTTTACGGGTCTCTTTTCGGCGAAGGAAAGACGATAGAAACGGACAACGTTTTGTTAAGAACACCAAAATTTTCATGAGTATCGATATCATCGGAAGTAAGCGTTTTTCTCCAGCAGGTGAATGTAATGGCTTTGGCCACAATTATTGATAGTATATATTTCATCTTAGGGCTGGTTTAGTCTTTGATCTAATTCCCGGGCCGTACGAGGCCCTCTCTCCTCCCAACTTAAAGGTTTCCGATAACACGCATTTACTGATCCTTCGGTCACAGAACAGTAATCTCCCCTGGAAAACAGTAGCAACCGGCACCCGTCGGTACGAGCGGACCTGTCCAATGCTTTTTAGCCTACAGCCGGCATCGGGACCCGCACGTATGATCCCACGAGTAATGGACTGGGTCCTCTAGTCTTTTAGATCTGTTTGAGATAAGATCTTTCTATCTTTCCCTTCCCTACCTTCCAATGCACTACCACTCGTCGACTCTCTAATATTTTAGCTTATTCGACAATGTCTTCGGACGATGAGAATCCTCAGCCCGCTGGCACAGCGTCGTGGGTGCACAAAACATGTCAGGCTCTAGGCCTGACGTCCTTCATGTCATCAACTCTCGACACCAAAATCCTCTGCCTGCAAAGGTTCATCCGTCTATTCGCCTTCGGCGCCTCGACTTTGATCCTGGCCTCTTACCTCGGCGCCCTTGGCACTTCTGACGATCTCATCGGTTTGTTCATGACTTTGACCCTCGTCGGAGATGTTTTCATCAGTTTCCTGCTAGCTCTCGTCGCCGACAAACTCGGCCGTCGCAACATTCTCGGCCTCGGAGCTCTTTTAATGTGCGGGAGTGGTGTTGTATTTGCGAGTTGTGGGAACTACTGGGTTCTGCTTGCGGCTGCCATCTTGGGCGTCATAACTCCCAGGTGAGTCCCAAATTACTTGAGCTCGTGGAGCATAGGTTGACTTTGTTAAAAGTGGCAATGAGATCGGACCTTTCCGTGCAGTGGAGGAGTCTACAATCGCACATTTGAATGCGCCTGAGCATAGAAGCCAAGTCTTTGCCTGGACTACGCTGATAGGCATGGGTGGCGTGGCTTCTGGTCTCAACACTTGCGGCTGGGTGACGGCCTACCTGGTTGAAACCAAGCACTGGAGTCACTTGGAGACGTACCGTGCGATGTTTTTCGGTTACGCCGCTATAGGTGCACTAAAGTTCCTTCTCACGCTCTTGTTGAGCGCTAACTGCGAAGCTGAGCCAGCACAGAACAAACCAGACAACCGCCAGGGCGAGACTGCTCCTCTCTTGCAACAGGAAAACACGCAGCAGACCGAGGCACCTCCCAAGAAACCCAAGCCTGGATTATGGTCATCGATCAGCCCCGAAAGCAGAGCCGTCGTCTTCCGTCTCTGCCTTCTCTTCGCCTGCGACAACTTCGCCTCGGGCCTCGCACCCATGTCCTGGGTAACCTATTACTTCAAACGACAATTCGGCATCCTCGAAGGCCAGCTAGGAACCCTCTTTTCTATCACCAGCCTCGTCTCCGCCATCTCCGTCCTCTTCGCAGCATCCCTCGCCCGCCGCATCGGCAACGTGAAAACCATGGTCTTCACACACTTGCCCTCCTCCACCTGCCTAGCACTGATCGGCATCCCCACCTCGTTCCCTCTAGCCGTGACCCTTCTGGTCTTGCGCGCATCTACGCAGTCCATGGACGCCGCGCCGCGCTCGGCCTTCCTGGCTGCGGTCGTGCAGCCAAATGAGCGCACGGCTGTCATGGGGATTGTTAATGTGGTCAAGACGGCTAGTCAGAGTATGGGACCGTACATCACGGGCGTGCTGGTCAAGCAGCAGTTGTTCTGGGTTGCATTCCTGATGGCGGGATCTCTGAAGGCAGCGTATGATATGGGGCTGCTTGTGACGTTTGTTTGGCAGCAGGCGAGGGAGAAGAAGCAGCAGCAGGATGGTAAAGATGATCGCTCGGAGAATGCTTGAGACGATTTCGCAGTAGACTCTACATGATGGTTTGACAACTGCCATCCTCTTTGACATATCAAATGTATGCTGCGTGTAGATGTTCAATTCGAGAAAGACACCGGCTATATCGAATCCGACTTTGGCTTTCCATTTTTCGCTTTACATTGGAGGATTCATGGCTTTGCACCCAAATCGCTTAAAGAAGAACGTGTTGCATTAAACGTCGTGCTACTCGCAATATCAGGTTGGATCAGGAAGTTCCATTAACACCTCTTTGAGACATCATCGCAACGCCCTATAGTCGAGCAATCAAAGCCACTCACCTGGCAGGAGCCTCACGAACCATACCTCATGAGATCCAAATCCTCAAAGCTCGGAACGTTGCAAGTAGCTGCAACTATTCCAATCGCACGTGTCCTGTCAATACCGTCAGTCAAGGCCATCAATTGAGGTAATGAAGAGGCCAGGGTGGGTTTCCATACCTTGTGAACTTCCGTTCCCCACCACTTCAAATTCTTCGACGCTCCAGTGTAGAAAACCGCGAAGAAAATGACTATACCAGCGATCGCAACCGAGCAGTCAAGAGCGGAGCTCAAGACGAAGTTATATCGCCTCCACCAGGTTGCCTGCTTTCTCTTGACGAGCAAGCCGAAAAGCAGGCCGACGACAGCCCAACTCCCATAGTTGGTTCCCGAAGCGGGAGGGATGTAGTTGAGGCCGCCGAGGAAAAGCGGGACGTGGATCTTTTGGAGCCATTTCGTATTAGGGAAGAATCGCCTGCGAAGGACGAAGACAATCACTGGCAGGATGGCTCCGAGGAGGAAGAACCAAAGCAGCGGGCGATATCTGGCACCCTCTGCGAAAAACCGGCGCGGACCCAACGCTCCCCAGACCATGCTGGTGTTGAAGTGGGTGTGCGAGAAGGGACATCGGAAGCCGTTCACTGCGTCTTTGGTGCAGATTCCCGGGATGTGATTGAGGGCCCAGTTGATCACAGCTACCTGTCCTAGAGTTCCGAAGATGACGCCTACTATTTGGACTGCAAACAGCTTCCTTGGAGGAATGTTGCAGTAAATCCCCAATTTCAGGTCTTGAGCGAACGCTAGACCCTTGATGCCAGAAATGTAGCCGAGATTGAAGAACCAGATGTTGGCCAGCACTTTGCCCTCCCATACGTAACCGGCTATGAGGCGGCAGATGATGTCAATTTGGATTTTCACGTTGGTGGTAGCATACACCCAAGCGAGCTGTTTGAGGCGTTAGCAAGTCTGCTTGATTGTTTTAAGGGTTTCTGAGGGACCTACAGGAACGAAGAAGAAGGCAGCCACGGCGAATGAGAGAAGCACACCGTACCAGTGCAGCTGAACAGGCCAGGCTTCACAAGCCACGATTCCAAGAACAACTGACACTAGGGCTGCAACCCAGTACCACCACACCGGTACGCCATTATAAGCAGGCTGCGTGTTCCGAGGAATCTTTGGAGTGCGAGTTGCCAGTACATACAGCCCAGATGCTTTGAAAGCGTTCTTCAAATCATCCCGCTTCTCAAGTGCCAACCATACGAAAAGCGAAAAGATGGATGCAAAGCATAGGCCAAACGTATTGAGCGCGTAAGTAGTGGGGAGGTAGACCTGTGAGCATCAGAAAGAAGGTCAGCGTCTTGGGTTTGCTTGGAGACCGATGAGTGTTCCTCACGTCTGAGTATTCGCGATATGCCGTCTCGTTGAAGGAAAATCCTTCGAGCTTGTTTATCACTCTCGACACATTGAATTCTTCGCCAAATCTGTCAAAGATCGAATTGCTTTGAATAGGATAGTAGGCGCTATCCCACACGTTCGAGTAGTACAGGGCGGGTGAGACGATGTAGATCCAGACGACCAGGGATGCCAGTACATTTAGAATCGCCCAGGTAGGCACAACCAATGGCGAACCAATGTAAGCGATCTGACTCCAATCAAAAGTGATGGGTAGCAATCCAATACCGCTGTTCATCCCAAACACCTGATTCACGACAGCGTTGTTTGGCGCAATCCAGCACACCCATGTGAAGTAGCCTAAGGCGGGGAAGACGAGATCGGGTAGCCAGTACCAACAGAACGATGCAGTGAAGGCCATGAGGAAGAACCTGTACCTTGACATTGTCCATCGAGATGAAGTCTGGCTTTTGTCGTCGCCCCTCTTGACATGAAGGGCGGCATTGAGTGCAGTGTTTCCAAGAACGCCAGGCCATACGAGGCTAGGAGGTTCGACCACGAGAGCATAGCAGATTCCGGCGAGGGCAAGGCCAAAGAGAAGAGTCGTCAGTGTCATGATGATCTCAAAACCCCACCCCAGCTCCAATCCATAGAAGACACGCTGTTCAGTGAGTACATCAGCACTGAGTCTGGTCAGAAAGCTCAGATTGGCCATAATGTAGATCAAGATGTTCTCCTGAGAGTTTTTGTTAGAACGATGTCGCTTGGGGAGATCTTGGTAAGAGAAGGGCGAACCTTGTAGTTGAACGGTCCAGGATTGAGACTGATTTCTTGACCCATTAAGGAGAACTTCCAATCCGGAAGAGCCAGATACCAAGCCTTGCCAATAGGATAAGCCAGGAATTGGATAGCCGATTGGGACAAGGTGATGGATGGTATGCGGAAGGTATAAAGCGTGTTCACACCACTTCCAAGCAGACAGAATCCGATACCAATCACCCACATACGCACGGTGAGGCAAGGCATATTTGGATCATCTTCTGTCAAGCCAACACCTGCAGCGTACAACACTTCTTTACGCGCAGACTCTTCGGACGAGCGATCCGAATCTCCTTGAGCGGCTGGTCTGACGTCCTCTTCGTCGATTGCCGCGGTACCAACATTGACAGACTTTGGCATATCAGTCAGCTCGGTAACGCTTGGGTCGCCATGCTTGATGTGATTCGACGACGAAGCCTGTTCACTGGGAAGGCCATTGCTGCCACCTGCCGCCATGGCAGTCACGAAAGGTAAGATGTAATGATAAACCTGAAATCAGATTAGATGGAACAAGAGCGAACAAGATTAGATCTCTGGATATCCGTCTTTAAAGTAAAAATTCGCGAAGAGGTCTGGCCCGTGGATAGCCCGCTCATCGTTGCTAGCACGATACCGTAACGTAAATTTCCGGAAGTGAGGCAGTAAAGATCAAGGCGACTGTCCCAGTCGGCTCCACCCCTCAGGCCCTCCGATGGCTTCGGACAATCGTTCGCATGGTTTGTTGAAAACCACAAGGTCAGCCATTGGTCGTGACCATACGAAGCGAGTATGAATGGTTCTACGTTGACGAACATCTTGACCATGAGGTAAATGATGTGAGTGTCTGAACGACATCGACAGTTCTAGACGCACTATCAGATCCATCACGTTCCCTTCTCGACTTTCAGAGGCTTCAACCGTCAAGATCAAAGTCAGATGCGGTAGATGCGGTCCGTAAGGCTGGCGTAAGGCTGGCATTGGGTTGAGGCGAAGAAATTAGCTTAGCATAGTCAAAACTCTCTTGCCTTACCCGCTCGCACCGTCTTGACCGATATAGCCGCCTGGCTCTTTGTCTGATCCGCTCTGCCGCCGTTTTAATCTTCGGCATTGTCCGTACTATACCTTCGGCTATCAAATGAACTCTGATCTACATTCGATAATACCATTGGGCATTGTCGTCCGGTTTCGGCGTGCATTCGCAAGGACTGGTTCATCATGAGGTTGGCGTGTGGTGAGTTGTAGTGAATTCAGCCCGCAGCTTCAGTGTCAGAAGTGCTCGTCCAAGCTGTCACATAGGAGGCCTCGGTCATAATGAATGACTTGGGCGCTCGCATTATCATTAGTGCAAGTCGAACAACTCTCAGTTATGCAAACCTTCTGCACAACACCTCTCGAGTCTTCATTACATAAGATAAGATGTTGACCGCTCGCAGAATCCTTCGCGCTGAATGCGAATACAAATCGCATTGATTAAATCAAGTGATTTACAATCAATATTGATGCTATAATACAGTCGCGCAACGAGCGTTCTTACATACACAATTTCGTCCAAACCAATTGTGAGCTTCTTTACCCTTCTCCATCAGCATGCCTATCGGTAGCTGTAACTGCGGGAAAATCAAACTCGACCTGACCGGCGAACCCATTGCAGTCGTAAGTCAGGGCATAACAGCATCAAAGCCCTTCGTAAGCCAAACACTAATATCCTGCTAGGGACTCTGCCATTGCATGAGCTGTCGTAAACTGACCGGATCGCCATTCTCCTATAACTTCATCATCAAAAGCACCGATCTCAAAGTTTCAAGGACGCCCAAACAAGTGGGAAGGGAAGCGGATAGTGAAAATGCAGTAGAGAACTACTTCTGTCCAGACTGTGGTGTGTATCAGCAGTAATGTCAACCCTACATGGACTTTCAATACTGATCAACATCAGGATCTCCTCTATTCGGAGGCACTCTACCTCCGAGCGGGAGACTCGAGACCTTGGTCTTGAGGGCTGGCATTTTCGACAATCTTGACCTCCTTCATGAGAAACCGCCTACTGTCGAGATCTACACGTCGCAGCGCTTGAAGTGGATTCCGGCTTTCCCAGGTTGTGTGGAATTTGAAGGCATGCTACCGGGTTGATCATTATAACGATACATACACGCAATGCGGATCAATTGGTGCATGACGACGCACTCATGGCCTCGACGACGAGTCTCAGGTTACGGGTATCTACACAGAGCAAACCTGCTTTTAGTGTGCATCATTCACTGGATGAAAGTGAGAGTTGCTGGTTGATACCCCAACCCTAACCCTACGCGACACCACTGATTTCATCCTATACCCCAACAGTCAGCAAACATGCTATTTCCAAATCATCTCATGCGAGTAATGTTCTTTTGAAGACGTGTCATTGTGCTCATTGATTCGAATGGGATTTTTGACCCATGTTCGTTGCGAGCCAGGTCAAATCAACGATAAATACATCGGCAGAGCTACGATATCATTCAAGCGTTGGTCGCTGAGGCACCACTCTCAAAATATACTTAGCCATAAGATTACCGACATCAATACGGTAAGCCAAATCCACGATACCGCCATGCGAAGTGCACGTGGTAGTCAGCGGAGTCAAAAAGTTGGTAGGCCAATAGAAGGTAAAGCTTATAATAACATCCAGAAAGCCAGATACAACCTTACCCAATAAGACGCCTCTTCGTCGCCGCAAAAAGGCGATACAAATACCCAAACCCAAGATGCTCGCCTTTAAGATGCCACCACAACACGCACGACTCTGTATCTTCAAAACATCCTGCAAGATTCGCACATTCTATCGAAATCCCACGGACCGAGCAACATCGAATGCAACCAAGCAACCAACCCTCCACCAACCCAACAACGCCACGACGGCAACCATGCTCGCCAGACGTCAAATCGCAGCAGACACCGTCCGCTCCCAACCCTCGTCGAAAGACCCGCCACGCCCGACCATAGTGTACAAGCAAAAGCAACCCTCCGTGGACGCACACCCGAAGCCACCAGGGAAATCCCCCACCCCCACCGCCGCCACCGAAAGCGCAACCACCAAAGCTATCGCAATCCTCTCCCGACTGCTGGAGCCTCTGACCGAGACGCGACAGGGCGTCTTCATCTTCGGCGCCAGCCACTGGATCACAACACCCCTGTCCTCTTCCAAAACCAAAACCAACACCAATTTGCCCGGCAGAAAGCTCAACTCCAAATCCCATCCCACCAACAGCAGCAGCACCGCCTCACCGTCCTCGCCACCAAAACGCTGCGTCTGCGCGAACCGCTTCAAGACTCCAGCGCGCGGGGCGCGAGGCGTGCGAGGCGGACGGGCTTGTCGGGTTTGCTGCGTGGAGGGCGATGAGTTGGCGCTTCTTGATGGTGGTGGGGTCGAGGGGGTAAAGGGCGTGCATCGGGGGTGGGGGTGGGGGTGGGTGTGAGGATTGGGATTGGGATTGGGATTGAAGAGTTGGGGAGGGGAGGGGGAAGGGGAGGGGGAAGGGGAGGGGGGAGGGGAGAGAGGAGAGGGTGTTTGAGGGTGGAGGATTGGGGAGATTTGATACCCTTCGATTTTGTTGGTCTTTGCTGTTCTTTTCGATTTGTGATCAACTCAAATGGTTTGTTCCTTTCTTTCTTCGGTATGCCGTTAATCTCGTCTGTCTCATGCGCCTTTCGTCATGTATCTCTTTACATTTTCTCATTTCACACCACCCACCGTCAAACATAGCCTCCGATGCGCCTTCGCTGTATGCAACCTTTTCGTTTTCCTTACTTTTCCTACAATGCAAGCCGTGTCATCCCCTTCCTCTTGTCATTTAGACTCTCCCAGCTCTTCCAGCCTGGATAATCTCGCCAGTATGCCTGTCATCCGCCCTCAGAACAGGCCAACCGAGACTGTCCGCCTTGACAAGCGTAAGCTCCAACTTCGTGCCCATGATCTTGAACGAGCTCTTGTCCGGATCGATCGCGCCGAAAGTCGCCATACTAGTCTGATACCTCTTCTTATCCGCCGTGCGCAAATCGAGCACCACCGTATTCTGGTCCTTGAATTCGACGGTGGAGATTTCCTTATCGATCTTCTTCAAGTACAAACTGGCGATGACCGTGGTTGCCGTTTGGTAGAAGTCATTGCGGACCTCCGCCAGCGCCTCCTCGGCTTGCTCGTCTCTCTTCTTGCCCACGAAGCAGTGACGGTTTTTCGTCGTGCAGCCAGGGATGCGCATGAACTCGTCGAATTCCAGCACGCGTCGCTTGCAGCATGTCCAGCCTTTGCTGCCTTCGTGGAAGAGCGCCTGGCCCGGGTGGTGCACGCATTGCTCTTCGCTGCGGGTTTGGCCCTGCTTGTACGTGCTGCCGCAACCGCGACGTTTGCAGGTAGCGTTGTCGGGGACAATGGCATCCTCGGCGTCGCTCTCGTCCTCGGGAGGTGCAGGACTGGCGGCGGGACGAGGCGATTGGGTGGCTACAGGTTGGCGAGAGACGGGAGGTGGGAGGTTGTCGTTGACTGGTTTGGAGGCTTGGGCTTGGATTTTGGCTTCGACTTCGGCGTCGGTGGGGAGCTGTTCGATGGGTTTGGGAGGGTCGTCGACGGTGGTGTGTTTGCCGATCGTGCAGGGAGTGATTGTCAGGAACTCATCGAAGGTCAGGACGCGAGGTTTGCAGCAGCGGTAGCCCTTTTGGCCTTCGTGAAAGACGGGAACGCCGGCTGCGATTGTTCGGTCAGCTGTTGTTGGTGATTGAATGGGAAGAGGTTACGGACGGTGGTAATTGCAAGGCTCCTCAGGGTCGACGAAGGTCTTGCCGCAGCCGCGGTGCACACATTTGCCAGCCATGATTGGTGATTTGGTGGATACTGGTGAATGTAAGGTGTTTGGGAATAATAATCTCGAAGTGTTTGGTCGCGCAAATGGCGGGGACGAAAGTGCCCACGTCAGAGGGCAGCGGCATCGAAAACAGCGGGCGGTCTAGACCGGCAATATTTCGTCGCCGGGTGTTCTTCAGTATGCCGTTGCCCCTCGAGCCAAAATCATTTGCAGAGCCATTGACGGAGATAATCATTACCCAGACGCAATAATGAGAGCGACCGCCTTCCTCCGTCAGCAGTGGAATCTGCGACTCACGCTTTTCATCCGCCAGAACTGCTCGCTATGCACCGACGCGAAGGATGTCATGTCCAAAGTCTGGGACAGGAGACCTTTCGAGTACACCGAAATCGACGTGATGGCGGCCAAGCAGGAGAAATGGAAGAACCTGTACGAGTTCGACACCCCTGTGGTAAGTGTCAAAGTCGTTTTCCTAAACGTTTTCATGGCTGACAAGGAACACCCAGGTGCATGTGGACAAAGTACGCGAGAACAGCCAGCACTTCGAGACGACCCATCAGGCAGGCAAACTGATGCACCGCTTCAACGAGCAACAGCTCGAGAAGCTCATGGACGAGGAGATCATGAAGAAGCCAGACTCGTACTCTCAATGATCCATTCTCTCAGAGCCATCACGGTCTTTCACTCTCCCGAATCGATTCACGCTCCACATCTCAGCTCCAGCTCAGCTCGGCAATTGAAGAGGAGCCTCATGCGGGGCACGCCCTAGAACTATAAACATCATCTTCAAACACCGCCCTAAATCAACCTACACTCATACACTCCAACTCACACGCAACAATGCAAGCCGCAAACCGCCTCCAACGTGCTCTCAAGAAGGGTGGTGCCACTTTCGGTGCCTGGCAAATGCTTCCCGGCACCAACCTGAGCAGGGCCATTTGTCGCTCAAGTCCGAACGTGGACTGGGTTCTGATCGATCAAGAGCATGGCAACATCTCCGATGACTCAATGCACGAGCTCGTGGCCTCTGTCGCCGCATGCGGTGTCTCCCCTATAGTCCGCGTCCCCGAAGGCCAACATTGGATGATCAAGCGAGCCCTCGACGCCGGCGCACATGGCATTCTCGTCCCTCTCCTCGAGACCGTCGAGGACGCGAAGAACATCGTCTGCTACTCCAAGTTCCCACCCACCGGCAACCGAGGCTTCGGCAGCCCCTTCAGCACCGAGAAGTTCGTCGAGCAAGGCGCTCATGGCAGTTCGGTGAAAGAGCTCTCGAGCGTGGAATATCTGCAACAAGCGAACGAGGCCACGGTCATCGCGGTGCAGATTGAGACGAAGACTGCGCTGCAGAACGTTCGTGAGATCGCTGCCGTCCCTGGTATCGATGTCCTCTTCGTCGGACCCTTTGACCTCGGCAACAACATCGGACACCCAATCATTGCTTCCAAGCGTGACCCGGAGCTCGTGGAGGCTATCACATCTGTCAACAAGGCGGCGGAGGAGGCTGGTAAGAGGAGTGGTATCTATTGCAACAGTGGCGAGGAAGCAAGACAATACGCGGATCAAGGGTTCAACATGGTCAGCGCCATGACTGACATGGTCGCTGTTCCAAAGGCGTTTGGACAGGCTTTCGATGCTGCCCAGGGAAGCTATGTTCATGCTGGCGTGCAGGGTATCAAGCAGGGTGTGGAGAAGATGACGGGTCCGTATGGGAAGTGAGGTTTGGGAAATTGAGTATTGGGTACAGTGGCGGGAGGCAGTCGTCAGGCATCGGATGTTTATATCGTTATAAAGGCACACGCGCTGTAAATAAATCCAGCCATTCGAATTGGAGAAGAGCAGTGGGTCTATTCAGAGATCGATGTTCATCATCACTATACTGGAGATACCTGTCCACTCTCCTTGCGTGGTCCTCACTCGATGTCCTTCCATACATGCCTCAGGCATCAACCGGTATCCAGCTCACAAGCCAACTTCAATCGACGACTTCCAATGCCACAATTGACATGGATGATTGGCAAAGCACAATAAAGTAAAATAAAATAAAAAACCATTCAAACATGGTCCTCGGCATCGGCGAACAAGATGGCCCCAAACCAAAATGCTACTTCACACACGCAACCCTACCAACATACATAGACAACGCCAACCCACCGACCAAAAAAGAGCCTTTCAAATCAACCCTTTCGCAGAAATATAACCACACAGTAAGTCACATATTGCCACTGCAAGACAATCAATCCAAAGCATCTCGTTATTTACACCCAGCCCCCAGCTCACCCTCCTGCTCCCTACCTCTCTCTCGCAGCAAACCCTGCACTCCAAACTCGACGGCGACAGCAGCGACGACGGCACCCTCCGCTACGCGCGCGTGCATATGAAACCCATCGACCTCATCTCCGGTGACTTCTTTAACGTGTACATCAAAGCGGGCAACGTCGTTATGCTCTCCGAAGGCCGCGCGGGGATCGACACCGTTCTCTCGCTGTGCGAGGGAGTTCTGCGCATCGACGTCGACAAACCTACCTTTGAGAAGTTGGGGCTGGAGGGGAAGTGTTTGGGAGGTGGCGAGGGGAGGAAGCACGGGAGGGAGAGATTTGGTGAGTCCTCTTGTTTTTCTTTTTCTTTCTCTTTCCCGTTTAATCAATTTTGTCTACGTGTCCGCCACCACCCATCCCAACTAACCCCAGCGCAGCAATCGAACTCAACCTCCGCCTCCCCTCCATGCTCCCTGGGCACAAAGCCTTCTCGCGCCTGCAATGGGCCTTCAAACACGTCCTGACCGACTCCCTGACCTGGCTCTTCCACGACCTGCGCTCCCCGACAAGCAACTCCGGCGCGCTGGCCGCGCATGCACCTTCCATAAAAACCCTGCAACCCCAAACGGAGGCGTTGGAAAACGTCCTCTGCCCTGCATTCCCCCGGAGAGTGGCAGAGGACGAGCGCGAAAGCGCGGTAGAGCTGCTCGAGTGGCTCAGCCTCGCCATGGCGGGCTCGCCGCGCGTGAGGAAGGGCGATGGGATCGATCCGTTTCTGTGCCGGTACAGACCTGCTGGCGAGGAAGAGGGTGCGGTGGAGAGGGATCTGGTGCTTTACCAATGGCGTGGATTCGTGCCTGCGGCGTTTGCCATGAGGGTTCTGCTCGCGGCTCTGAAGAATTCCTCAGCTGCGAAGGATGAGGATGAGGGGGAGGGATGGTTCGCTCTCGCGGCGACGGCGTTCGATGGGAATGCGTTTACGGTGTTGCGCAATGAGGGGGAGGTCATGACGTGGAATTATGCTGATTGATTGAGTGGTTTGTACTTCTCTTTCTTTCTTTCTTTCTTCTCAATGCTACGGAGATGTGACTTCCTTGGCCGTCGCGGACGACACTTTCTATCTAACACACGCAATCCGACTAAAACACCGCAAGCCGTTCCAGCGTGCCTTGCAGCGGCGCCAGCACTTCTTCCGCGCCCGACCACCGGTCACCCGCCGTCCTGACCGCCTTCGCGAGCAGAGGGTAGAGATATGGTAAATGCGCCATGTCGTCATCCTCACCATTTTTCCGCCTTGTGGCATCGGGCAGGGCGCGAGGGTGCAGCCGCAGTTTTTCGATCTGCTCAAAGCAGAAAAGCAGCTCTTCCAATTCCGAGAGCGGCTGAGGCGCGCGGCCTCGCAGCGGTTGGTCGGCGATGTACGCTCTGATGGGGATGGCGAGGCGCAAGACGAGTAGTGGCGCGACGGCTTGCGACAGTCTCTCGTACTCGGGTGTTGAAGTGGTGCTCTGGGTGCTCAGAGCGATGAGGTCGTTGAAGCAGACGTAGCTCATCTGCTCGCGCTGCGAGAAGGGCACGTTCACCCTGCCCCGGCGGATGTTGGCGATCTTGTCGAGAGCCGCCTCTCCTTCGCCTGGGAGCTCAGTTTCCTCGACTGGGTGGATGAGCGAGGCTTGGAATAGGGACTGCGCGAAATCTGCGCGGATGCTGTTGGGGAGGTGCTCGCTTCCGAGGAAAGGGACCATGACTTGCCGCAGCTCTTTGTATGCGGCGATGTCGGAGAGCTGGTCATCGTAGATTCGCTGGATATCCGTGTATGATTGCAAGTCGTTGGCGTTTACTATAGCACTCGAGATTTGAACAAACTCCGACCATAATGCTGTTGACTTGTCTTTGCTCAACTTTGGCGATTGCGTTCCGTCCAGAACGGCTTTTGCGATGGCGATGGCTGCTGTCGTCGCCCTTCGCCAAAGCATAGTGCCCTTGTAGTCCAGTTTCATGGCGTATTTACGTGAGACGACGGTCTTGAGGCTACCAACACCCTGTAGAATAGCATCGTCTTGGTAGGCCTCTTCGTGCCCTGCATGGGCTGCGATGAGATTTTGCAGCCAATCTATCGACTCGCCGGCCAACGCGACGAAAGAGGGGCGACCAGACTTGATGTCTTGAGCGGTCCCGGTATGCAGCAGAATGGCAGCGGCGGCAGTCGAGATCAGGCGAGATTTGGCTCCAGGAACGTCGGTCCGCACTCCTCTCCATAGCGCCAGTGCCTTCCCTTGGAGTGGACTCATGGCGTGGACGTCGGCGCTGTAGAAAGATGCATGCGATTTTCGCACGCATTCGAAGACGTTGTCAATGATCATGTTTGTCTGCTCTTTTGTCACGCGATCCCGCATGAGACGGTACAGCTCGTTTCCAAGATCTGTGTATGCAACGAACGCAGACTGGTTATCCTGTTTTGTAGCAGCTTGCTTTGTGTTTGGAGGAATCTGACTTGACCAGAAGACGAACGTACGCTCGATAGGTTGTTTCCACGCCTCCGCACCGCCGTCAGCTGCACTGAAGACGGCTGTCAGATTGCGATAGATGGCTGCGGATGTCGCGTGGTTGCCATTGGCGAGAAGGCCCTCAAGTGACACGATAAAGGTGTTCCACAGGTGCGGGAGTTGCGAGATATCTTCGATGATTTGGATGTGTTGCGCAAGGACGGCCGCAGTGCCCTCGAGCATTGTTTCTGTCATCTCTGTGATCGTTTGGCTCTCTTCAGGATCGACCTTGGATTTGTTTTCTGTTGCAGTCGCGGCGTAATCGCTCACTATACCAAACACTACAGTTTTCAGCAGCACTTCCCATGAGCCCGCGGAGAGTTGTGCGCCGTGATTCTTGCAAATGCTGCATATGATTTGGAACGCCGCCTTCCGAGATTCGTTCTGGCCGGATCTGACGATATCACGGAGCCTGACAAGCACAAGCAACCACTGCGCCGTGCGACTATTTGCGACTCGTGATTGCAGTTGATCTCCAAGCTTTGACGGTTCCGTCTTTTGAATATCGAGACCTTCGATCTCTGAGGTCTGCTCGTGATCGAACAATGCATCAGCAAGATTCCAAGTCATCGTGATGGTCGTCAAACTCAGATTGAGATCATCCTTTTGACCCATGAAGCGATACAGAAGCTCTACCAAGGCAGGCACGGCAGCTGGCGGCAGGAGACCGAGAAAGTCCGAGCATACAAGCTGAACCGCTGTAAATGCTTCACGGCCAAGACGAATGGACATGAAGTCATGAGAGATCTTGGCCCAGTTGACGATTGTTCCTTCGCCTTGTGCTTCCGTCGTTGCATCCTTGTCGCTATCGAACACACTGCTTATGAGAGCGAGTATTTTGTTCCATCCAGCGACGATCGATTCTCCAGAGCGTTCCAGAATGGACTTCAATGCATCCAATACCTGAGCATGGACGTCAACGTCTGCATTGGTGAGATCGCCATCTTCTGCGTAAATGCCTTCGACGACTCGTAACAGGACCGCAAACGCACGGCGTTGAATGGTCACTCGGATTTCGGCATCTTCTTCTGACACTTGGGCAATACATTCAGCGCAGAGTTTGCATAGCAAGTCGGTCGCAGCTTTGCGCGCGACTGCCGGACTGTCACTGGAGACAGCCACCTTCATGATGTCCTCAGTGAGCAAATTCCATCCGCTCTCCTCGGGCTCGTTCGTTACAAATCGCGACACATTCAGTGCAGCGAGGTTCCCAAGCTTGGGTATAATGAACTGGTAGTCGCGCGATTGCATTTCGGCAAGGGTACTCGGTCCCGGCAGTCCAGAAGCCTTTCTGCGCTCAAGAATGGGAGTGCTTGGCGGAGAGAAATGTTCAACCTGCGGTGACAATGCGGCCGTGGGTATTCTACCTCGGAGTAGACGACAAAACGTTTCAAGTATGTTGATGAATGCATCGTTTGGGTAATCCGACGTACTCTCCAGTAATCTCGACGCAGCCGCTTCGACGGCCGAGACTTCTGAGCTGAAAGCGTGAAGCGCAGATGGCGATTCATTGTCTCTTGATTGAGGAATTTGTCCACGAGCAAGTTGCTGAGGTGGCGCAGAACTCAATACCATGTCGGCCTGTTTCAATACATCGATGACCACTCTGAAAGCCGGCCCAAGTGTTGGGCCCAGGGCAATCGCAAGGTTGAGAAGCGCCCTCAAACAAAGAAGGTTGCGGATAGTCAAGGTCGGCCTCGATGGCTCAAGCGAAGAGCGACGATCTCGTTCTGTCGAGGCTGCCGAATTCTGGCTCACGAAGCTATCCACACTTAGCAAGTGCCTGGGATTTGAGAACACCCTTGGACTCTCAACGCTAGGAGATCGAATAGGCTCTACGGTAGAAGCACTGAGGACGTGCGGTGGTACCGCAGCCTTGCCCAGAGTAGTCATCAATGCATCCCGAGGCGTGCTCAGTCTAAGTAGGCCGGCAACCTGAGCGAACCGTTGATACGCTTTGATAAGGCTGCGGTAGTATTGATCATCAAGTGCAGCATTGAGGAACGTAGAAGATGTTGCAAGCACAGCTGGCCAGCACGATTCTATCAGACTGGCCACTGCTTTGATCCTGGGCTGCGAAGGGCTCTCGACTTCTAGAGGGTTCAGAGGCACAGCTCGCTTCCGAAAGGACTGGGATCTTTCTGTGCGTGTCTGAGAATCGCCCTCATTGAAATGTGACCTCGCTTCCTTCATTGACTTGGCCTTGGATTTCTCGTGCTGCACGGTAAATGGAAGCACGACCTTGGCGAGATTGTCCGACAAGCTGTTCAAGCACTCCAGTACCAGACTATAAGCATAGGTTTCTGGAACAGCAGGAGGTTCGTTCTTGTCCAACTGATCAATGCAAGGCGATCGCGGTACACTCCACTGTGAGCTAATACCAGGAACGCCTGCCTCGGCAACGCCGAATGCTGAACTTATGACTCCAGCCATGCCACCTGCGGACTCGAATGCCAGTTGCTCCGAAGTCTCATCTCTCTGCGAAATTGGACCGGTCGGTATAGTTGACTGCTGACCAAGACCAATCGCTGCTGGCTTTTCCGTAGATAGACGAACAAAGGCCGACATGATATCCTGGACAATTGGCTTCCCATCTTTTGCAGAATCAAATGCCATAGCCGCTGTGACAACCAAATTGGAATCTTCGAAAAAGTTACGGAGAACTTCTAGGAAGAGGCTACGTTTCCAATTCTGTGACACGTCAGGCTCGAGACCATGAGCGAGCAAGCCTAACGCGATTTCACACTCCGGCACGAATTCGTTGAAGTGGCGTGTCAATATGAGATCGACTACTCGCATACAGCGAACGGTTACAGGGAAGCTGAGTTTCTCAGAGAGCGCTTGTGTTACAAAAGGCATGACGTTTGATCGCACAATGCTGCTGAACTCGGCATGTTTGTTGATGAGGCTTGGATTGGCGTCGATGCAGGAGAAGACAAGCTCCAGGCTGGCTTCTCTAGACAGAGACGCTAGGTCAACGAACTTTGCTTTGCGGTCCTCGACTGCAAGTGCAAGGTCACGGAAGATTCGGTAGGCATCGTAGGCTGCTGGCCTGATCGCGATCGGACCATCGTCGCCTGGGATCTCTGCAACTGGTGCGATGTCTTTCGCCCTTGCGTCCTCAGTGGCGACTCTTTCAAAGACAGTAGTGACCAACTGTTGCAGGGTCGCAGCAGCAACGCCACTGACCGTTTGGACTTTCGCTGCTTGTAGCGCAGCGCACACTTGGAGAGCACCACCTAGCAGGTCCTCCCTCAGATCGTCCGCATAGTTCTGAACCAGAGAGGGCAATGCTTGCAAGACCTTCAATTGCACATCCAGACCAAGATCTGTACACGCCTGGAAGGCTTCCACAGCTTCACCCAGTCGACTTTTTGGAAGTCCTTTGGAGATGACAAGACGCTGCAGGCATGTCACACCACTCCCAGCAAGCTTCGGTGCGCGAGTTCTACAGGCAATCAAGAACGGTTCGATGAAGTCTGGTCGGCGACTTAGATCCGCGGCAAGCTGGTTCTCAGAGGTCACCGAAAGTGACTTGAGCTCTTGTAATGATTTCTCGGCAGCATGGCGTAGTTCGGTTTGTTTTCGTTTAGCTTCCGAGATCAGAGTCGATAGTTCGTTCGCCAGGAGTGTAGCGCTCATTGTGCGCTTCTTGTTTGACTACACTCTACAACGTGTAGGGAGTCTATCGAGCCATGTCCAGGGATGAGATGTTGTAACCGACAAAAAAGCAACGTGGCCTGTGGAGGTGTCTTTCAGGCCAGCAGTCCGTTTGAAGCTTCTTGACACTTCTGACATGTATTCCTCGACAGTCACTATTCTCAAGAAAGTATGTTTCTGCCTGACTTTAATACTTGATACTTGGAGTGAAGCAAGGTGGCTCTCAAGCACGGTCCCACAGGGCAAACAGCCGGCCAAGAGCGCCCCGAGTCGCGCTTGCAGCTGCTGGCGGCGGGTAACGTCTCGAGCTCACATCATCATCATCAACATCATTGTCAACCACCACTGATCCCACAACCACCAACAAACCCATCTGCAAACCTTGCTCAGCAAAAACACACCAGACCAAGATCCACAAACCAAGCCCCACACAACACATCAACCATGTCCGGCGCAGCGCAAGGCAGCCAGAACACAACCAAAGCCCTCGCCTCCGACTCAAAAGACACCAGCCAACCGCTGCAACCGCAAAAGCCCGGCGCACAGCTCGAGGAGGACGATGAGTTCGAGGACTTTCCCGTAGAAGGTACGTACACCAAAGACCAGAGTGCTTTCGCTCGAATCGCAAACGGGATGACGGACCAGAGAACTAACGCACGAGTTTGCGAGCAGATTGGACCAAGGAGGAAGAAGTCGGTGCGCAAACGGCCGCCACGCACTTGTGGGAGGAGAGCTGGGATGACGACGACACGAGCGACGATTTCTCCGTGCAGCTGAAAGCCGAGCTGGAGAAGGCTGGCGCGCAGAAGAAGAGCTGAGTGCGCTGGTTTCAATTTTGAGCGCGCTGTTCACGAACTATGACATGAGGCATTTTCCATGCACGACGGAATCAACATCAATAGAAACTACATGAGGCTGGGGAGGGAGTATGGGAGTGAAGGGCCTACTACGCATTAGCATGGCGTCAGGCGCATGGGACAATCTGCCGCAAGCACGGGCAAGGAAGTAAAAGAGAGGACAAGAAGCACAAAAACATTAGGTTTACGACTATGGAAGAATCAGAGGCAATGTGATTTTGCAACCACAGATCTCGTGCGCCAGACTGCCGTGGGCAACTCTTCTTGAGATCTCTCATTCCTCGAGCGCCACCACGTCTGGCAGCTCGGCAATGTCAAACGTCTGCCTCGACTCCAAATCTATGACCCTTATTGTCCCAAACCCCAGCACGCCCGCGCCAGTGGTGTGATACTTTAGGCTCGTCTCGAAGCACGCTCCCGCCGTGACGGGTCCAATGCGGACATCGGGAGTCAAAGTGAGCACTCTGTGCTGCTCTGCCGCTTCCTGCAACGTGATGTCATGTGTGGTATTTGCTGTGACCGCAGTGTCGTTCGAGCCCAAGCGCTTTTCGAATCGTGGTTTAATCGTCGATGTTGCCGAGCCCCTTCGCTGTGCCGTGACGAGGGCGAACCTTCTGCTTCGGTTGCTCTTGTTGACGCACTGGACCTGAATTTCGACGTCGGAGCCTTGAATCGCTGTAGGCGGTGCTGTGAAAGTAAAGATGATTTCTCCGTCCTTGCTCGAGTGATGTGAAATCTCGTGGAGGGATGGCCTGGAGCTGCTTTGCGAGGCCATGCGCCTGTGTGCGGAGTACGTGGCGCTCAAAGGTCGCGACCATTTGTAGGATGTTGGTTTGCTGCTGTGGGACATGTCGACCTGAGCCTGCCATTGTGTCTCGACGTCGACGCGGGAATGCTCGTCAAGCGAAGCGGTTGCTTGCAAAGAGACTAAGGCTAGATCCATGGCCTTCGTCGATGCACTCGCATTGTGGGCTTGCTTCTCAATCCGGTACAGTAAGATTACTTCATCGCCAGGCTGCGCGCGCTGTGGCCATACGGTTTCGTTGAAGCTCTGGACTGCTGTGTCTGGCATTTCAAAGCGGACGTCTTTGATGAGTAGGTCATTCGTGATGAGCGGAGATACCTCCACGTGCAGGCTTGCGATTACTGCGTCGGCCATGGACGAGTACCCCAGCCGCATGAAGAACGCAGGCACAGCAGGGAAAGCTCTCTTGGTAGCGCCTCTTAATGGCCTAGCTACTTCCTCTAGCTGCGCGGCCGACGGGGATACTTTGGTAACCCTAGTCTCAGAAACACTGATCTGATCTCCTGAGGAAGCCAAGGCAGGGTCATGGCGCAGCGATTCGAGAACGTTTGCCGGTAAAGGCTCGAAACTAGGAAGGTATTGCTTCTCTGGTTCTGAAGCGGTGGTGGACGAGCCATTCTTCAGGTTCAAATTGGCAGTGAAATAGATAGCTGGTCGCTGTAATCGTGCTCGGGGTCTGACCAGATGCAAAATTGGTTTCCAAACAACATATGTGTAGTCGCCCAGAGACACCAGATCCACATTGCTCGTGGCGGCGGACCTCATAGATGCAATGTCATGCTTTCCCGAGGTTGCAATTGAGCTTCCGGGTCCATCTGGCACAGCGTTCGTTGCGTGGGCAGAGATGGTGAGTTCGAGATGTAAGAGAAGCGTCTGGATCGCATCCTCTGTGATGGCTGTTCGTAGTACTATTTGAAAGTTGCTTTTTTCGTCTGTACAAAACATGTTAGATCTCCACTTGCGCAATTTGAATGGGAGCCATGTGACCGACCAAAGAATAGATGTTTCCTCGTAGGTGCCCTTTTGATCTCTTCTGGCTTGCCGTCCCGTAACGCAGCTACGGCATCAAAACCATTGGTGCTTGGCAAAAGGACTTCCAGATATGCGCCTTTTGACAATGCTTCAAACTCGTCCTTGTAAGTCATATTCGTGTTGGTGTGATGCCTAGTTCATTGATACCTTATGGTCTTCAAACCATTGGATGAGAGGTGCTACATTGGCTCGTTAGGAGGGCGTTCAACTTGGAGCCGGGCGGTGCCGAGACAAGCCCGATAACCATGTCACGATATATTCAGGATCTCCCTTGAAGTCACTTTGTTTCAAGGTTATATATAATCTTATCATGCTATGTTCGACTTCAAGATACAAACGTCCTCCTATTTGCATGCAGTATTTCAGTCACATGTCTGGATTTGTCGCATACCGTACGAACGCCTCATCCCCCTTTTCTTCGCAAGCCATAGATAGAGATTGCCGAGACTACTGTGCTCATCATGCTCGTAAAGCATGCTTTATAGGGGCCAGTGCCTTGGAATATTTGGAATATTTCTAGTGTGTTATATTTCTCAAAGGCGATCTGTCCTAGCAATAGCCGCATACCCGCGTGCAGCACGCGCAATCGTGCTAGAAGTGGCTTTCTTATATAAAAGTGACTTGGTGAAATTGCAAACCTACATTCGAATTATTTCTCGATATGAAACCCTCGAACTCAGATCAGGACAATGCGTAGGCTTTTGGCCCCTGGTTAGGTGCAACCACAGCGTTTCAGGACCGACACATCATGAGTTTGAGTTGGGGTGACACCGTGACAGCCAGCGGTGAAGTCAAAACCAAAGGTTCAAACACACTTTGCGGTGACCGTGATTGTGATGATCCAGACCCACCATTCGTACTTTCGCCAAACGGGACCATCTCCTACAACCCAGCTAGCCGCCGAATATGTGGCCGAAGAACCAACTTGGCAAATTTGATCGCTGCTGCGGCCTTCGGGCACCGACAGCATTCGTCATGTTTTCCCTTTGCGCAGACGAACAATGCGCTCTGTTATTGCTGCCAGCAAAGGTTGAGAAACAGCACAGCATCTGCGTGTCCGCCACACATAGGCCGAAGCGCCACATCATTATGCCACCGAGGCCCCTCCGCAAAAACGCATTCTCCGGGTGTGCAGACCACGTGGTGGGTCCAAGCCAAAACGGTCACCCCAGCGCGCGCTACCCATCCAAACGATTGCAGTACCAAGATAGCGGGAGCCATGTCAAGGAACGACTTTAGTGTCACGATTGGATAGGCGATCCAAATGGGCCGGCATCATTTTCTGGCGCCTAATGCGAACCAGATGGCGCGATGCTACAGGGTCGTCGAATTGGGCGGCCGGCTGATTGACAGTGCTAAGACCTTGGGAATCCATCTTCCAACTCATCCTTGCTCGGCGGAGGCGTCATTTTCCCTGCCTCTTCTGCCCCGCGAGGAGAGGGTCGACTGATGGGACGAGATCTCACTCAGCATCAGGAGGGTGTCAGGCGTGCAAGTACCTGACGCCAAGTTGACACGAGAGCGTCGCACCGCTGTCGAAGGAAGGGCATAGGGCTGTGTCGTCTCAGAGTAATAGGATCTTTGGTAATCCGGAAACACTCGGACTGTGTTGAATAATGAGGCGCGCGCGCCGGACGTAGCAAATGGTCGAGTAGGACTTTGCCGGGACGGTGCTCCTTGTCAGTGCCTGTCTCTTAGCGGCTCGTCTCTCCACTCCGCCTCCACAGATACAAGAGTACACGGAGAG
>MSJI02000086.1:51767-103879 GCA_001931905.2 Cladosporium sp. IMV 00045
TACTCTACCGCCCTCCCTGCGGAGGAATCGCCCTAGATGTCTACAACTACTCCTGAAGCAGCTGCCGTTGGCCGCATCGACTCGCCCGTCGGCAGCCTGCACTCCATCCCATACATCCCTCTCTGCTACGAGAACGAAGACTCAGACGCCTCGGCCTTGAGACTCGTCCAGGCGTACGACCAAGATTGGAAGGACAGCAATGGCAAGATCAAATTCAAGCGTTTCACAGAGGGCATCACCAACACCCTCACAAAGGCGACCATTGAGTTTCCCGACAATACCCCTTCCGAGGTAGACCGCAACGCCATTCTCATAAGAGCATATGGCAAGG
The DNA here is from genome assembly GCA_001931905.2 of Cladosporium sp. IMV 00045. Taxonomy (NCBI): domain Eukaryota; kingdom Fungi; phylum Ascomycota; class Dothideomycetes; order Cladosporiales; family Cladosporiaceae; genus Cladosporium; species Cladosporium sp. IMV 00045. The sequence goes on from MSJI02000086.1 coordinate 52,099, forward strand.
GAACAGACGTCTTGATCGACAGGCAGCGAGAGCTCAACGCACACACTTTGCTGGCCAGCAGGGGTCTGGCACCGGCTCTTCTGGCGCGCTTCGAGAACGGCCTGTTGTACAGATACGTCGAAGGAGACGTATGCTCTCCAGAAGACCTGAGGAAATCCGAGGTCTACCAACAAGTGGCCGCTCGCTTGGGAGAATGGCACGGCGGCCTGCCGCTCTCTGCTATCAGCTCGATTCCCCACGTCAATGGGACATCACCAGGACAGAAGAACACCCAGACCGCAGAGCAACTGCCCGAACCCATCCCAAACACATGGACAGTGATCTCGCAATGGATCGACGCCCTCCCCACAGACACCCCAGAACAGACTCAAAAGAGAGACAACCTCCGGACGGAGTTCCAATCCATCGTCGCCAACTTCTCCAACGTGCCCGGCCTCTTCGGTAAATCCTACGTCTTCTCGCACTGCGACCTCCTCTCCGGCAACGTAATCGTCCAACGACCCTGCGGCACCCCTCAAGACTCCAACGTCTCCCACCCAGTCGCCTTCATCGACTACGAATACACCACGCCCTCGCCCGCCGCCTTCGACATCGCCAACCACTTCGCCGAATGGGCGGGTTTCGACTGCGACCACGCGGCGGTCCCCACCAAGTCCCAGCGCCGCGACTTCATCCGCCACTACGTCGCCAGCTTCTACGACCACTGCATCTCCGACACGGACAGCATGGCCATGGAAATCGACCTGCGCGCCGCCATCGACCAGGTCTACGACCAGGTCGATGCTTTTCGCGGCATCCCGGGCTTTTACTGGGGCGTTTGGTCGCTCATCCAGGCGACTATATCCAATATCGACTTTGATTATACGTCGTATGCGGAGATTCGCCTGGGTGAGTATTGGGCTTGGAAGGCGGAGACGGATGGGTCGAGGAAGGAGAGGGGGGTCGAGATGCCTTTGCGCGAGAAGCGGTGGGCGGAGGAGTGAGGGTGTTGAAGGGGACTTTGAAGCGCTGCTTGGAATAGGCGAGCGAGAAGATGCGAGTTTGTACAGGCTGTGGTGATGTCTGGCTAGGGAAACGCGCTGGCCGCGGATGACGGGAAAGGCGGAAGTGCTGCCATGCACGGGAGAATCTGATTAATTGTGTGGAGGTTGACTTTTCTTGGTTACACCCTTTCACGAAAGGCCATTCAAGGGTTGCTTCATGCACTCATGAGTGGCAGCAGCAGCAGAGACCGTCTCTCTTGAAGAAGGAAAAGACCATGAGAAGAATCGCTCGAGAAGAAGAGGGGCACAAGCGTGTGTCCATTCATTCCATTCAACCAGACAAACGAAATTCAAAGGAGCCATTCAACCTGGATATCTATGTGTACGGAACACCCTTATCATAAGATTGGATGGATTGCGGAAGGATGGATGGCGAAACAGGTTCAATGCTGGGAGGAGCGGTTTTATTTGTTTCTAGGTTGGGAGTTGGGTCAAATGGAAACCGTAAAAGCATATCCGTTTTGTTCTTTCCCTTCACTTTTCGTCCTTCGTTCTTTCATTCCTTCGCTGTTTCGCTCGTTAGTGGCCTAGATGTCGGTTCGGAGCGCTTGTACATATGATACGAATGGTATAGATAGAATAGGCCATCGCGAAAGAAAGAGTGAAGGTCATCGCCGCTCATCAATTCCCACTCGTCGAGTGAGCTTTCTTTCGCCGTTTTGCCGCTGGATCTGTCTTTGCTCATCACGCTCTTCTCGGATAGCAGTCGTGTATGGAGACGGAGATGAGATGGACAAGGACTTCTTCTAACATACGTACATACAGCCTTGACAGAAAATGACAATGTTCCATTTTCCTTCACCTCTCATTTGATCCCAGCAACACAAAAGTCCATCTGGATGTCCCATTTGCTAAAACCATCTTCGAGCTGCGCCGTACAATAAACGCCAGCGCTACAAATATCATTCTTCCGTCGTGGTTTTGTACTCGCCATGCCCCTTCGTCGCTCTTCAATATCCAAGAAGCGCACTCGCAAGAGCAACCCATTTCAAAGCTCCAATCGTAACCTCACCATTCCCCTCTTAATACCCACCACCATAAGGCTGCTGCCTCCCCCTCGCCATCCTCGCAGCCTCCTGCTGCTGCTCCGAAAAATACCTATATTCCTGCGCCCACCTTCCCGCCCACATCTGCGCATCCGTCACCACGCCCTCTGGGCCTCTTGTCCACATCCAGAACCCCACGAGCGCCAGGCCGCCCCAGAACGCGACGCGGCAGACCAGCCGCACCCAGAACATGACGGTGTTGACGAGCATGTTGAGAATTTTGAGGGACAGAAAGAGGATCAGGAGGAGGAGGGCGAGGGTTGCGAGGTCGGGTTTTTGCGTCAGGGCGTTGACGAGGGGCGTTGTGTAGGTTTGCAGGTGGTGGGTGTAGGAGAGAAACTGGAAGAAGTAGGGTCGGAGGGGGTTGGAGGGGGAGAGGAGGTAGGTCGTCCAGTCTGGAAAGTTAGTGTGTGTTCGGGAGCTGCGGTAGAGCGTGAGCCTTACCTTGGACGATGTCCATGTTGGGCGGTGTGTTTGGTTGTTGATATGTGTGTTTTGGTCGATGCGCTTTGCGGCCTTTTGCGATGAGAACTTCCTTGGAGGAGCGTTTGATGTGATCGGGTAGATTGTTGAACGATATGGAGAGGTTTTTTATTTTTTTCAACAGAAGCAGATGTGTACAATGCTTGTCAGGAGTGTCTCTAGTGTTTGGTGTTTCATAAATACTGTCGCCAGTCAGTGCGTTCACTTCAGCCAAACAAGACTAACAAGGACCCTGGAGTCGCGCCTGCTCTCCACCTTTCACCTTTATCGATAAGCCGTATGACTTGCCACACGCCTGCCTCAGGTTTCACTTGTCTCTCTGTGGAGACACTGCCACAGCACGGTGAGTGCTCATCGTCTGTCAATTGTGACTCGACTCAGGCGGTGTCAAAAAAGCGAGCATCGGTTGTTTTTGGTGATTGGTTCTAAAGTCCTTGAAAAAGAGAGCACTTGCTGCACTGAAACATACATCTTCGCCTTCTAGCACAACCGTTTGCAAAGCGGAACTTTCGTCACCCACGCAAGGGCTTCTTGACCAAAAGATTCATCAAATTTGAAGCTCGTTTGCATAACGAACGACATAAATCAACAAGCCTGGTGTTTTCGCCGCCACACTCACCAACATGGCGTACCAGAACGAAGCGCCCTACAGGGCTCAGAATAAATATGAAATCTCAGAAATGCTTCGCGGCCTGGAAGCCAACCAAGGCAGAGGCAAAGACAAGGGCAAGGGTGGATTCTCAGCCAAGAAGAACACTTTCCTTGTCGAAGGATCAAATATCAAAGTCGACTCGTGGCGCATGCAAGACTGGGACTACAAGAAGCCCAACCTCCCGACCTACGCTCGTGGACTCTTCACCACCACAAACCGCGACGGCCAGCCGGAAATCGTCGTGAGAGGTTACGACAAGTTCTTCAACCATGGAGAGGTCAACGAGACTCAGTGGCGAAACGTCGAGAACAACACGCGCGGACCTTACGAACTCAGTGTGAAGGAGAACGGTTGCATTATTTTCATCTCTGGTCTGGAGGATGGCACTCTTCTGGTCTGCAGCAAGCACTCGACTGGAGCCCGGCAAGACACCGATGTCAGCCATGCGATGGCCGGTGAGAAATGGGTCGATAGACATCTCGCCACTGTCGGAAAGACGAAGAAGGATCTTGCCCTGAGGCTGCGTGCCATGAACGCCACTGCTGTGGCCGAGCTGTGCGACGATGACTTCGAGGAGCACGTTCTCCAATACAGCCCTGAGCAGGCTGGCTTGTACCTCCACGGTATCAATCTCAACCTTCCAGAGTTTGCGACATACCCTCATCACCTTGTCGATCAGTTTGCCGACGAGTGGGGTATGAAGAAGACGATGTTTCTTACCATGAATCGCATCGACGAAGTCAAGGCCTTCCTTGACAACGTCGCAGAGACGGGCAACTATGCTGGACGCGATACCGAAGGCTTTGTCATTCGATGCCAATCCAACGCAAACACAAATCAATGGCACGACTGGTTCTTCAAGTACAAGTTCGAAGAGCCGTACTTGATGTACCGTCAATGGCGCGAGTGCACAAAGGCAATCATCGGCGACCGTCAGCCCAAGTACAAGAAGCACAAGAAGATCACAGAGGAGTACGTCGATTTCGCGCGAAGACAGCTCCACGGCCGTCCCGATCTTGCCAAAGCCTACAACGCCAACCATGGCATTATTCAGATGCGTAATGACTTCCTCGAATCTCGTGGTCTCAAGGGTTCGGATATCATCCGACAGGAGCAGGAGATGGGTGACGTCCCTAACGAGGATGTCACAAACGACGTTGTACTTGTGCCCGTCGCTACCCTTGGTTGCGGTAAAACCACAGTTGCTCTCGCGCTCTGCGAGCTTTTCGGCTGGGGCCACGTCCAAAATGACAACATTACTGTCAGGAAGGGCAAGCCTGCAATGTTCGCTTCGAAATGCTCTGACTGCCTTACTGAGAGTCCAGCCATGATTGCCGACCGCAATAACCACCAGCGCCGAGAGCGTAAGCAAATCATTGAGGATATCTCTAAAATCGTGCCCGGGGCTCGCTTCGTGGCTCTTCACTATGTGCACGAGAGAGGCAACTACGACAGCATTCGCAAAGCCACCCGCGACCGTATTGTGGCGCGCGGTGACAACCATCAGACCATCCACGCGAGCACCAAGGGCTCCGAGATCATCGAAATCATGGAAGGCTTCATGCACCGCTTCGAGCCTGTGACGCCTGATACGTCTCCCGATGATGGCTTCGACACAATCATAAACCTTGACGTATTGTCGTCTTCTCGCGAGAACCTCGAGACAGTCATCACACAATTGTACAACGAGTATCCCAAGCTTTTCCGCGACCGGGAGATGCCCTCTTCGGCCGACATGGATGCTGCCATTGAAGCTGCCCTCAACAACTACACCGTCGACATCAAGCACGAGATCAAAGGCAGCAACAATAACAACAAGCAGAAGACCCAGCCCAACGGCGCTCCCAACCCATCCCACACCGCACCTAAACCCAAGGAGCGCAAAGTCGAATACTTCGCCGTCCAGCTCCCTGCTCCGCGTGTCTCCGCCGTCCTCGACGCCGTCTTCCGCGACGCCAGCCCCGAGCAAGTCCTCATGTACAACTCTCTGAAAGCCGGAGGCCGCATCCAGAGCCAATTCCACGTCACGCTCATGCACCGCGCCAGCACCGGCCAACATCCGGAGACCTGGGAGCACCTGAACGGACTGTACACCAACGCTTCCGCACCGACTCCCGAGCGCGCGTTTGCGCTGCCAGACGCCAAGTTGGGCGACGCGAACGTGCGTCTGGAGAGGTTGGTCTGGGACAAGAGGATTATGGCTTTCGTCGTGAGGCTGTCGGGCAAGGATGGCGAGCAGTGGCCTTGCGTCAACAAAATCGCGCACGTCACCGTGGGCACTTCGTCGCCGGCCGTCAAGCCGAAGGAGTCGAATGATTTGCTTGATAAGTGGTTGAGTTTGGGCAGTGGAGATGACCCGAATGGGATCATGGAGCTGCCGGTGAAGGGTAACGTTGAGCTGGAAGGTGTCGTCAAGGGCGTGCTTTCGAGGTGAGGAACGAATCTGCTCCTCCTCTGAAGTTGCAGAGACTACGATATTCGATGATCGCTATGCGGACATGTTGCATGAGAGTATGAAACTGGGGATCGTTCGGCTCGATCATTGAGAGTACCGCATGATCCATCAGTATAGAAACTGGGAAGGCTTAGCATTAGAGTAGAGGATAACAGCGCTACACGAAGTAAAAGCATCAAAGGTATGACCAATATTACACGAAACCTGATCGCTGCCTTTGCAGTGTGTGCGAAGAGGCATGAAGTGGTGACGATCTCTAGCTCTGCAGGTTTCACCAATCTGGACAAACGTCTGAAACAATGGTTCCCTGGATGTTCTAGAACCACATCATCAACCATTACACTAACAACCAAGCGATATATCGCAAGCAGTACCGGAATAACAAAAATTGATTCCCTCTGCAATATAGCTCTCAAGAACGCCACAGCAAGCACGGCACACACTCCGCGGCGCCCAGCGCAAAACAGTGGGCTCAAGACGTCAAGCTGCCGCCCGCCGCACCAAAACTTGATTTCCACCAGCTATCCAAGAAAAAAACAGCCACATCTCCTGCAACCGAACACTATACTCCTACCTGTTATGGATAACATACCGCACATCATCGCGAAGGTCCCTGATCTAGAACTCTAAAACGCAGCATCACCGCCACACCTCGCATGGAAGAAGAGTCGCCCTACCACACGTGTTACTTTGCCCTGCAGCGAGCACCGCACCTTTTCACTTCCCTCAGTGGCTGACCGCGGCCGCTCGATCCGTATACCTGGCAGCCTGGCGTTGCCCTGCGTGAAGGTCCTGGAAGCGATGTGGCTAAGGCAGTAGGGCGCTCTGTTGTCATGGTTCCCTTAGCCACTCACGAGCCGCGAGCGCTACGTTTGCCAATCCGCCCTAGGGACCTGTCACCTATCGCAACAGCATATTGAACGCGAAGCTTGTTCTTGTCTGCTTCGATGGGGGAATCGGTAGGGGTTTCCTTTCGCTTGACGAGAGCGTTGATAGCCGAGAGCGATGTGTTTGCCCATCCACTTCTCTATCTCTTTCATCCTGGTGTATGGAGGTAATGATCGTCACATCATCTGCACAGCCTGAGGTCTGAGGTGGTCTGGAGTTGTGGATCTTCTCTTTTTGTGACATTTTACCCTCTCGCGGATTGGAGAGATCATTTTTCTTTCTTCGCCTTGTTTGAGATATACCGTGTTGTTGCTCACTTGACCGCCAGATCTCGCTGATCGTTGCTTGCTTACTTCTCGAGAATCCATATTCACTTTCTGTGTCTCAATACTCCCATTCCAGTGCGCAAGCACTCGGCATTTGAACATCATCAGTGGAGCATTTCATCTCGGGGTTATGGCGAAAGCTCTGAACGGAAACCGACTGTCGGCCTACCTCGTTGTCGTCGCGGCACTTGCGAATGCACAGGAACCCACCACCAGCGCAAACAACTCGCCAACTGCGATCGAGACAACATCTATACGCACAGAAGCAAGGCAGGCGTCAGCCGGGCAAGAGCCTTCAACCACCGATGCTCCTCTGCAACTCTGGGGCATCGCCAATTCGTTGTTGTCAGTCTACTACCCTTCAGCGACAGCCTTGGATATCGCTTCTCTCACCTGGCCGAACACAGTGGTGATCGGGTCTTCGACATATACAAATGATGGAGGTACGGCATCGACATCTGGATCGTCAACGTCATCACCATCCTTTTCAATATCGCCCTCAATTTCACCATCATCGACATTCTCGACCTCACCATCTTCAACCCTTCCGACATCTGCCATATCAAGTCTCGAAGTAAGCCGGCCCATAACTACAGACGACAGCACTGCAAGCGAATCCGAGCCATCAGCAGATCCGGAGCCCTCAGGCTTTCCCAGGGATCGCAAATTGGGGATCGCACTGGGTGTCGTATTTGGCGTGCTGGCGCTGGCGGTAATGGCATTTGCGCTTTGCTGCATCCACCGGCGACAGAAGCGACACGGCGGCACAGGAATCTTCCCCAACAGGAAACGCACTGGTTCTCCTACAGACAGTGAAATTGGTGAATGGCGCGCTCGCCATCCACACATGGGATTGGTCGCACCTGTGGTCGCTCCCATGACCCAGAGTGAAGATCGACCGCCTCGGGACTGGGTCGATCACTACAACCGCCTTTCCAACCAATTCACTCCTCCTGTGCATATGCATCCTGCATTCTCTCACCAGCACACCGGGAGTGCAGGAACATCGTCGGAGACCAACCCATTCTTCACGCCAAATGATCGAGCGGTACAGCACGCCGATCGCTACAACGACGATAGCGATTATCATCCAGGCTATCCTAAGTCCGGACCACGCGCGACAGTGACCGAATACATACCATACAATCCCTCCCCGAGACGATCGCAGAGCTCGCATCGGCGCTCATCAAGCTCCAGTCCCGACAGAAACCGCCCACCCACCCCATTCTCTCCCATGTTGATGATGCAAACCTCCTCACCACCCCAACGCAACCTCAACCAGAACAATCCTTTCTCACCTACAACAGACGACCACAGCGAGGACATAGCGCAACGCCAACGTCTAACCCAGCATGACTACGACGAATACGACGCGAACGAGGAGAACGACGTCGTCAGCCCCATACAGCCTCCTTCGAAGAGTCCTGCGCGCCGATGTAGCCCGCTGGTGCATTATCCGAGTTGGTCGGAGATCAGCGAGTTTGATTTCACCGGTGAGACGGAGGCGGGAGGGAGGGGTTTGAGAGGCAGACGGAGCGGAGGCGATGGGTTTGATGGGTATGGAAGAGATAGGGAGAGTGTGGTTGGGAGGACGGAGTTGGCTTGATTGAGAGACAGGTGTAGATATCTTGTTCTCGCGCTGGCTCGCGAGAATTGTACTTTGGGTTTTTGGATTCGATGAGAAATTCACTTTCGGCGAACGAGAGACGATAGAAAAGAGCAATGATTTTTTAGGAACACAGTCATCTTCCCTGAGTATCGATATCATCAGAAGTCAGCGTTTTCTTCAGGACGTGAAATGATCTCTTTTAATCGATGCAATTACTTCACCTTAGGGCTGGTTTAGTCTTTGATCTAATTCCCGGCCCGTACGAGGCCCTCTCTCCTCGCAACTTCAACGTTTCCAATAACACGCATTCACTACTGATCCTTCGGTCAGAGAACAATAGTCTCCCCTGGTCACCAGTAGCAAGCGGCACCCGTCGGTACGAGCGGACCTGTCCAATGCTTTTTAGCCCCCAGCCGGCATCGGGACCCGCACGTATGATCCCACGAGTAATGGACTGAGTTCTCTAGTCTTTTAGATCTGTTTGTGATAAGATCTTCCAATCTTTACCTTTCCTACCTTTCAACGCACTACCACCCATCCACCCTCTAGTATCCCAACTTATTCGACAATGTCTTCGGGCGATGAGAATCCTCAGCCCGCTGGCACAGCGTCGTGGGCGCACAAAACATGCCAGGCTCTAGGCCTAACATCCTTCATGTCATCAACTCTCGACACCAAAATCCTCTGCCTGCAAAGGTTCATCCGACTATTCGCCTTCGGCGCCTCGACATTGATTCTGGCCTCTTACCTCGGCGCCCTCGGCACTTCTGACGACCTTATCGGCTTGTTCATGACTTTGACCCTCGTCGGAGATGTTTTCATCAGTTTCCTGCTGGCTCTCGTCGCCGACAAACTCGGCCGTCGCAACATTCTCGGCCTCGGGGCGCTTCTCATGTGCGGGAGTGGTGTTGTATTTGCGAGTTTTGGGAACTACTGGGTGTTGCTTGCGGCTGCTATTTTGGGCGTGATAACTCCCAGGTGAGTCCCAAATGACTTGAGCTCGTGGAACATACATACATTGACTTCGCTGTTAGTGGCAATGAGATCGGACCTTTCCGTGCAGTGGAGGAGTCTACGATCGCACATTTGAACGCGCCTGAGCATAGAAGTCAGGTCTTTGCCTGGTATACGCTGATAGGCATGGGTGGTGTGGCTTCTGGTCTCAACACTTGCGGCTGGGTGGCGACCTACCTGGTCGACTCCAAGCACTGGAGTCACTTGGAGACGTATCGTGTGATGTTTTTCGGTTACGCCGCTATAGGTGCACTCAAGTTCCTTCTCACGCTCTTGTTGAGCGCCAACTGCGAAGCTGAGCCAGCACAGAACCACCCAGACAATCGCCAGGGCGAGACTGCTCCTCTGTTGCACCAGGAGACCGCACAGCAGACCGAGGCACCTCCCAAGAAATCCAAGACTGGATTATGGTCATCGATCAGCCCCGAAAGCAGAGCCATCGTCTTCCGTCTCTGCCTTCTCTTTGCCTGCGACAACTTCGCCTCAGGCCTCGCACCCATGTCCTGGGTGACCTACTACTTCAAACGGCAATTCGGCATCCTCGAAGGCCAGCTAGGAACCCTCTTCTCCATCACCAGCCTCGTATCCGCCATCTCCGTCCTCTTCGCAGCATCCCTCGCCCGCCGCATCGGCAACGTAAAAACCATGGTCTTCACACACTTGCCCTCGTCCATCTGCCTAGCACTGATCGGCATCCCCACCTCTTTCCCTCTAGCCGTGACCCTTCTGGTCTTGCGCGCATCTACGCAGTCCATGGACGCCGCGCCGCGCTCGGCCTTCCTGGCTGCGGTCGTGCAGCCAAATGAGCGTACGGCTGTTATGGGGATTGTTAATGTGGTCAAGACGGCTAGTCAGAGTATGGGACCGTACATCACGGGCGTGCTGGTTAAGCAGCAGTTGTTCTGGGTTGCATTTCTGATGGCGGGATCTTTGAAGGCGGCGTACGATTTGGGGCTGCTTGTGACTTTTGTTTGGCAGCAGGCGAGGGAGAAGAAGAAGCAGCAGGATGGTGAGGATGATCGCTCGGAGAATGCTTGAGACGATTTCGCAGTAGACTCCACATGATGGTTTGACAACTGCCATCCTCTTTGACATCTCAAATGTATGCTGCGTGTAGTTATTCAATTTGGGAAAGACACCGACTATATCGAACTATTCGTTTGGAGTTCTATTTTGTCAATCAATATTGCAGGATTCATGGCTTCTTGCCTGAACCGCATAATAAGAACGTGTTACATCTAGTGTCATGCGACTCGTAATATCAGATAGAATTAGGAAGATGATATAACACCTCTTTGAGACATCATCGTAACGCCCTATAGTCGAGTAGTCAAAGCCGCTCACCTCATGAGATCCGAACCCTCAAAGCTCGGAACGCTGCAAATAGCTACAACTCTTCCAATCGCACGTGTCCTGTCGAAGTTGTCAGTCAATATCAATTGAGATCACGCAGAGGGCGGCATGGGTTTCATACCTTATGAACTTCCGTTCCCCACCACTTCAAATTCTTCGACGCTCCAGTGTAAAAAACCGCGAAGAAAATGACGATACCAGCGATCGCGACCGAGCAGTCAAGAGCGGAGCTCAAGACGAAGTTATATCGCCTCCACCAGGTCGCCTGCTTTCTCTTGACGAGCAAGCCGGAAAGCAGGCCGACGACAGCCCAACTGCCATAGTTGGTTCCCGAAGCGGGGGGGATGTAGTTGAGGCCGCCGAGGAAAAGCGGTACGTGGATCTTTTGGAGCCATTTTGTTTTAGGGAAGAATCGCCTGCGAAGAACGAAGACAATCACGGGCAGGATGGCTCCGAGGAGGAAAAACCAAAGCAGCGGGCGATATCTGGCACCCTCTGCGAAAAAGCGGCGCGGACCCAACGCTCCCCAGACCATGCTGGTATTGAAGTGAGTGTGGGAGAACGGGCATCGGAAGCCGTTCACTGCGTCTTTGGTGCAGATTCCCGGGATGTGATTGAGGGCCCAGTTGATCACAGCGACCTGTCCTAGAGTTCCGAAGATTACGCCCACTATTTGGACTGCAAACAGCTTTCTTGGAGGAATGTTGCAGTAAATCCCCAATTTTAGGTCTTGAGCAAATGCCAGTCCCTTGATGCCAGAAATGTAGCCGAGATTGAAGAACCAGATGTTGGCCAACACTTTGCCCTCCCATACGTAACCGGCTATGAGGCGGCAGATGATATCAATCTGGATTTTCACGTTGGTGGTAGCATACACCCAAGCGAGCTGTTTGAGGCATTAGCAAGTCTGCTTGATTGTTTTCAGGGTTTCTGAGGGACCTACAGGAACGAAGAAGAAGGCAGCCACTGCGAATGAGAGAAGCACACCGTACCAGTGCAGCTGAACAGGCCAGGCTTCACAAGCCACGATCCCAAGAACAACTGAAACTAGGGCAGCAACCCAGTACCACCACACTGGTACGCTGTTGTAAGCAGGCTGCGTGTTCCGAGGAATCTTCGGAGTTCGAGTTGCCAGTGCGTACAGCCCAGATGCTTTAAAAGCATTCTTCAGATCATCCCGCTTCTCAAGTGCCAACCATACGAAAAGCGAAACAATGGATGCAAAGCATAGGCCAAACGTATTGAGCGCGTAAGTAGTGGGGAGATAGACCTATGAGCATCAGAAAGAAGGTCAGCGTATTGGGTTTGCTTGGAGACCGATGAGTTTTCCTTACGTCTGAGTATTCGCGATATGCCGTCTCGTTGAAGGAAAATCCTTCGAGCTTGTTTATCACTCTCGACACATTGAATTCTTCGCCAAATCTGTCAAAGATCGAGTTGCTTTGAATAGGATAGTAGGCGCTATCCCACACGTTCGAGTAGTACAGGGCGGGTGAGACGATATAGATCCAGACGACCAGGGATGCTAAGACATTGAGAATCGCCCAGGTGGGAACAACCAAAGGCGAACCAATGTAAGCGATTTGACTCCAATCAAAAGTGATTGGTAGCAATCCAATACCGCTGTTCATTCCGAACACCTGGTTCACGACAGCGTTGTTTGGCGCAATCCAGCACACCCATGTGAAGTACCCTAACGCAGGGAAGATGAGGTCGGGTAGCCAGTACCAACAGAATGATGCAGCGAAGGCCATGAGAAAGAACCTGTACCTTGACATTGTCCATCGAGATGAAGTCTGGCTTTTGTCGTCGCCCCTCTTGACATGGAGGGCGGCATTGAGTGCAGTGTTTCCGAGAACGCCAGGCCATACGAGGCTAGGAGGTTCGACCACAAGAGCATAGCAGATTCCGGCAAGGGCAAGACCAAAGAGAAGAGTCGTCAGTGTCATTATAATCTCGAACCCCCATCCCAGCTCCAAGCCGTAGAAGACACGCTGTTCAGTGAGTACATCGGCACTGAGTCTGGTCAGAAAGCTCAAATTGGCCATGATGTAGATCAAGATGTTCTCCTGAGGGTTGTTGTTAGGACAACGTCGTTTGGGGAGATTTCAATTAGAGAAGAGCGAACCTTGTAGTTGAACGGTCCAGGATTGAGACTGATTTCTTGACCCATTGTAGAGAACTTCCAATCCGGAAGAGCCAGATACCAAGCCTTGCCAATAGGATAAGCCAGGAACTGGATAGCCGATTGGGACAAGGTAATGGATGGTATGCGAAAGGTATAAAGCGTGTTCACACCACTTCCAAGCAGACAGAATCCGATACCAATCACCCACATGCGCACAGTGAGGCAAGGCATGTTTGGATCATCTTCTGTCAGGCCAACACCTGCAGCGTACAGCACTTCTTTACGCGCAGACTCTTCGGACGAGCGATCTGAGTCCCTGTGATCGGTTGGTCTGACGTCCTCTTCGTCGACTGCAGCTGTACCAACGTTGACAGACTTTGGCATGTCAGTTAGCTCGGTAACGCTTGGATCGCCATGCTTGATGTGGTTCGACGACGAAGCTTGCCCACTGGGAAGGCCATTGCTGCCACCTGCCGCCATGGCAGTCACGAAAGGTAAGATGGAATGATAAATCTGAAATCAGATTAGATGGAACAAGAGCGAACAAGATTAGATCTCTGGATATCCGTCTTTAAAGTAAAAATTCGCGAAGAGGTCTGGCCCGTGGATAGCCCGCTCATCGTTGCTAGCACGATACCGTAACGTAAATTCCCGGAAATGAGGCAGTAAAGATCAAGGCGACTGTCCCAGTCGGCTCCACCCCTCAAGCCCTGCTATGGCTTCGGACAATCGTTCGCATGGTTTGCTAATAACCACAAGGTCAGCCATTGGTCGTGACCATACGAAGCGAGTATGAATGGTTCTACGTTGACGAGCATCTTGACCATGAGGTGAATGATGTGAGTGTCTGAACGACATCGACAGTTCTGGACGCACTATCAGGTCCATCATGTTCCCTTCTCGACTTCCAGAGGCTTCAACCGTCAAGATCAAAGTCGGACGCGGTAGATGCGGTCCGTAAGGCTGGCGTAAGGCTGGCATTGGGTTGAGGCGAAGAACTTAGCTTAGCATAGTCAAAACTCTCATGCCTTACCCGCTCGCACCGTCTTGACCGATATAGCCGCCTGGCTCTTTTGTCTGATCCGCCCTGCCGCAGTTTGATCTTCGGCATTGTCCGTACTATACCTTCGGCTATCAGATGAACTCCGATCTACGTTCGATAATACCATTGGGCATTGTCGTCCGGTTTCGGCGTGCATTCGCAAGGACTGGTTTTTCGCGAGGTTGGCGTGTGGTTGAGTTGTAGTGAATTCAGCCCGCAGCTTCAGTGTCAGAAGTGCTCGTCGAAGCTGTCACATAGGAGGCCTCGGTCATAATGAATGACTCAGGCGCTCGCATTATTATTAGTGCAAGTCGAACAACTCTCAGTTATGCAAACCTTCCGCACAACATATCTCAGGTCTTGATTACATAAGATCTTGACCGCTCGCAGAATCCTTCGCGCTGAATGCGAATACAAATCGCATTAATTAAATCGAATGATTTACAATCAATATTGATGCTATAATACAGTCACGCAACGAGCGTTCTCACGTACACAATTCTGTTCAAACCAATTGTGAGCTTCTTCATAGCAACACCCTTCTCCATCAGCATGCCTATCGGTAGCTGTAACTGCGGGAAAATCAAACTCGACCTGACCGGCGAACCCATAGCAGTTGTAAGTCAGGGCATAACAGTAACAAAGCCTTTCGTAAGTCAAATACTAACATTTTGCTAGGGACTGTGCCATTGCATGAGCTGTCGTAAACTGACCGGGTCGCCATTCTCCTACAACTTCATCATCAAAAGCATCGATCTCAAAGTTTCAGGGACACCTAAACAGGTGGGCAGGGAAGCGGATAGTGAAAATGCAGTAGAGAACTACTTCTGTCCAGATTGTGGTATGTATCAGGAGTAATGTCAAGTCTACATGGATACTCAATACTGATTAACATCAGGATCTCCTTTATTCGGAGGCACTCTACCTCCGAGCGGAAAACTCGAGACCCTGGTCTTGAGGGCTGGTATTTTCGACGATCTTGACCTCCTTCATGAGAAACCGCCTACTGTCGAGATCTACACGTCGCAGCGCTTGAAGTGGATTTCGGCTTTCCCAGGATGTGTGGAATTTGAAGGCATGCTACCGGGTTGACCGTGGTGACGATGCACGCACGCAATGCAGACCAATTGGTGCATGGCGACGCACACCTGGCCTCGAAAACGAGTATTAGATCATGTCATGTTGCACAGAGAAGACCTGCTGTCAGCGTGCTTCATCATCAATCGGGTTGGAAGTGAGAGTGTCCCTGGTTGTTACACCAACCCTAACCCTACGCGATCCACTAGTTCCGTCCTGTACCTCAATAGTCAGCAAAATTGCCATTTTCACATTATCTCATCCGATTAAAGTTCTTTTGGAGATGTGTCATCACGGTTACTGGTTCGAATGGCCTATTTCGACACACGTTCGTTGCGAGCCAGGGCGAAGTAATAAATAGCCAAAGCTGCGATACTGCATCACTCAAACGTCGAATTCCGATACATCAGCCTCAAAATATTCCCGGCCATGATACTGCCGACATCGATATACTAAGCCAAATTTCAAGATACCGCCACGCAAATCGCACGTGGTAGTCAGCAGAGTCAAAAAGTTGGTAGGCCAATAGTAAGGAAAGCTTATCACATCAAGAAAGCCAGATACAACCTTACCCAACCAGACGCCTATTGTCACCGCGAAAAGTGATGCATAAATGAAGAGATGCTCGCCTTTGAGATGCCACCACGATATGCAAGACTCGTTATCTTCGAAATAACATGCGAGACTTGCAGATCTTACCGAAAGCGCACACCCCGAGCATGTCCAATCGATCCATCGATCCAACCAGCCACGACAGCACGCCGAACATGCTCGCCAGACGCCAAATCGCAGCAGACGCCATCCGCTCGCAACCCTCGTCGAAAGACACGCCACGCCCGACCATAGTGTACAAGCAAAAGCAACCCTCCGTGCACGCACACACCAACCCGCCAGCAAAGTCTCTCAGGACAACTTCCACCACCACAACCACCAACAACACAACCACAAAAGCTATCGCAATCCTCTCTCGACTACCAGGGCCCCAAACCAAGACACGACAAAACATCTTCATCTTCGGCGCCAGCCACTGGCTCACAACACCCCTGTCCTCTTCCAAACCCAAAACCAAAACAGGCACCAATTCGCCCGGCAGAAAGCTCAACTCCAAATCCCATCCCACAAACAGCAGCACCGCCGCGCCGTCCTCGCCACCAAAACGCTGCGTCTGCGCGAACCGCTTCAAGACTCTAGCGCGCGGGGCGCGAGGGGTGCGAGGCGGACGGGCCTGTCGGGTTTGTTGCGTGGAGGGCGATGAGTGGGCGCTTCTTGATGGTGGTGGTGGTGGTGGGGTAGAGGGGGTTAAGGGCGTGCATCGGGGGTGGGGGTGGGTGTGAGGATTGGGATTGGGATTGGGATTGGGGTTGAAGAGTTGGAGAGGGGCGAAGATGGGGGTGGGATGGGGATGGGGTTTGATGGTTGGTGGTGGGTGGGCGGAGGGAGGGAGAGGGGAGGGGGGAGAGTGTGTTTTGGAGGGGAGGATTGGGGAGGTTTGATACCCTTTTGAACCTGTTGATTGTTATTGGTCTTTTTGATTTTTGGACAATTCAACTGGTTTATTCCTTTTCTTTCTTCAGTATGCCGTTAGTCTCGTCTGTCTCATGCGCCTTTCGTCATGTATCTCTTTACATTTTCTCATTTCCACCATCGTCCCGTCAAACATAGCCTCCGATGCGCCTTCGCTGTATGCAACTTTTTCCTTTTCCTTACTTTCTTACAATGCAAGCTATGCCATCCCCCTCCTCTTGTCATTTACACTCTCCCAGCTCTTCCAGCCTGGATGATCTCGCCAGTATGCCTGTCATCCGCCCTCAGAACAGGCCAACCAAGACCGTCCGCCTTGACAAGCGTAAGCTCCAACTTCGTGCCCATGATCTTGAACGAGCTCTTCTCCGGATCAATCGCGCCGAAAGTCGGCATGCTAGTCTGGTACCTCTTTTTATCCGCGGTGCGCAAATCGAGCACCACCGTATTCTGGTCCTTGAATTCGACGGTGGAGATTTCCTTATCGATCTTCTTCAAGTACAGGCTGGCAATGACCGTGGTGGCCGTTTGGTAGAAGTCATTGCGGACCTCCGCCAGCGCCTCCTCGGCCTGCTCGTCCTTCTTCTTGCCCACGAAGCAGTGTCGGTTTTTCGTCGTGCAGCCGGGTATGCGCATGAACTCGTCGAATTCCAGCACGCGTCGCTTGCAGCATGTCCAGCCTTTGCTGCCTTCGTGGAAGAGCGCCTGGCCCGGGTGGTGCACGCATTGCTCCTCGCTGCGGGGTTGGCCTTGCTTGTACGTGCTGCCGCAACCGCGGCGTTTGCAGGTAGCGTTGTCGGGGACGATGGCATCTTCGGCGTCGCTCTCGTCCTCGGGAGGTGCAGGGCTAGCGGCGGGACGAGGCGATTGGGTGGCTACAGGTTGGCGAGAGACGGGAGGTAGGAGGTTGTCGTTGACTGGTTTGGGGGCTTGGGCTTGGATTTTGGCTTCGACTTCGGCTTCGGTGGGGAGCTGTTCGATGGGTTTGGGAGTGTCTTCGACGGTGGTGTGTTTGCCGACCGTGCAGGGAGTGATTGTCAGGAACTCATCGAAGGTCAGGACGCGAGGTTTGCAGCAGCGGTAGCCCTTTTGGCCTTCGTGAAAGACGGGAACGCCGGCTGTGATTGTTCGGTCAGCTGTTGTTGGTGATTGAACGGGAAGAGGTTACGGACGGTGGTAATTGCACGGCTCCTCAGGGTCGGCGAAGGTCTTGCCGCAGCCGCGGTGCACACATTTGCCGGCCATTATTGGTGTATTGGTGGATATTCGTGAATGTAAGGTACATGTATTTGGGAACAATAATCTCGAAGTGTTTGGTCGCAAATGGCGGGGACGAAAGTGCCCACGTCAGAGGGCAGCGGCATCGAAAACAGCGGGCGGTCTAGACCGGCAATATTTCATCGCCGGGTGTTCTTCAATGCTGTCGCCCCCGAACCAAAATCATTTGCAGAGCCATTGACGGAAACAATCATTGTCCAGACACAATAATGAGAGCAACCGCCTTCCTCCGTCAGCAGTGGAATCTGCGACTCACGCTTTTCATCCGCCAGAACTGCTCGCTATGCACCGACGCGAAGGATGTCATGTCCAAGGTCTGGGATAGGAGGCCTTTTGAGTACACCGAGATCGACGTGATGGCGGCCAAGCAGGAGAAATGGAAGAACCTGTACGAGTTCGACACGCCTGTGGTAAGTGTCAAAGTTGTTTTCCCAATGTTTTTATGGCTGACAAGGAACACCCAGGTGCATGTGGACAAAGTACGCGAGAACAGCCAGCACTTCGAGACGACCCATCAGGCAGGCAAACTGATGCACCGCTTCAATGAGCAACAGCTCGAGAAGCTCATGGACGAGGAGATCATGAAGAAGCCAGACTCGTATTCTCAATGATCCATCTTCTCAGAGCCATCACGGTCTTTCACTCGCCCGACTCGATTGACGCTCCACATCTCAGCTCCAGCTCAGCTCGGCAATTGAAGAGGAGCCTCATGCGGGGCACGCCCTAGAACTATAAACATCATCTTCAAACACCGCCCTAAATCAACCTACAATCATACACCCCAACCTACACGCAATAATGCAAGCCGCAAACCGCCTCCAACGTGCTCTCAAGAAGGGCGGCGCCACTTTTGGTGCCTGGCAAATGCTTCCCGGCACGAACCTGAGCAGGGCCATTTGTCGCTCAAGTCCGAACGTGGACTGGGTCCTGATCGACCAAGAGCATGGCAACATCTCCGATGACTCAATGCACGAGCTCGTGGCCTCTGTCGCCGCATGCGGTGTCTCCCCTATAGTCCGCGTCCCTGAAGGCCAACATTGGATGATCAAACGAGCCCTCGACGCCGGCGCTCACGGCATTCTCGTCCCTCTTCTCGAGACCGTCGAGGACGCGAAGAACATCGTCCGCTACTCCAAGTTCCCACCTACCGGCAACCGAGGCTTCGGCAGCCCCTTCAGCACCGAGAAGTTCGTCGAGCAAGGCGCGCATGGCAGTTCGGTGAAAGAGCTCTCGAGCGTGGAATACCTGCAGCAAGCGAACGAGGCTACCGTCATCGCGGTTCAAATCGAGACGAAAACTGCACTGCAGAACGTTCGTGAGATCGCCGCCGTTCCTGGTATTGACGTCCTCTTCGTCGGACCCTTTGACCTTGGCAACAACATCGGACACCCCATCATTGCTTCCAAGCGTGATCCGGAGCTCGTCGAGGCTATCACATCAGTCAACAAGGCGGCGGAAGAAGCCGGCAAGAGAAGCGGTATTTATTGCAACAGTGGCGAGGAGGCAAGACAATACGCGGATCAAGGGTTCAACATGGTTAGCGCCATGACTGACATGGTCGCTGTTCCAAAGGCATTTGGGCAGGCTTTCGATGCTGCCCAGGGAAGCTATGTTCATGCTGGTGTGCAGGGCATCAAACAGGGCGTGGAGAAGATGACGGGTCCGTATGGAAAGTGAGGTTTGGGTAGTTGAGTACTGGGTACACTGGTTCGAAGCAGTTGTTCATAGGGGCGTCGGATGTCTATATCACCGTGAAAGCACATATGCTGTAGATGACTCCAGCCATTCGAATTGGAGAAGATCAGCGAGCCCATTCAATAAACCATATCCATCATCACAATACTAGAGATTACCACGTCCTAAGCATCGTCCTCGCGCTCTAAATATGCCTCAGGCATCAATTGGCAAGCCCAACTTCAATCGACGACTTTCAATGCCACAATTAACATAAATGATCGACAAAACACAAAAAAGTAAAATAAAACAAAAGACCAGGCAAATATGGTCCTCGGCATCGGCGAACAAGATGGCCCCAAACCAAAATGCTACTTCACCCACGCAACCCTACCAACATACATAGACAACGCCAACCCACCGGCCAAAAAAGAGCCTTTCAAATCAACCCTTTCGCAACAATATAACCACACAGTACGTCAAGAATCACCACTGCAAGACGAAGCAACCCAG
The DNA here is from genome assembly GCA_001931905.2 of Cladosporium sp. IMV 00045. Taxonomy (NCBI): domain Eukaryota; kingdom Fungi; phylum Ascomycota; class Dothideomycetes; order Cladosporiales; family Cladosporiaceae; genus Cladosporium; species Cladosporium sp. IMV 00045. The sequence continues at coordinate 72,201 of MSJI02000086.1, forward strand.
ATCATCTCAATACTAATCCCCACCACCCAGCTAACCCTCCTCCTCCCCACCTCGCCCTCGCAGCAAACCCTGCACTCCAAACTCAGCGGCGACAGCAGCGACGACGACGACGAGGGCACCCTCCGCTACGCTCGCGTGCACATGAAACCTATCGACCTCATATCCGGCGACTTCTTCAACTCGTACATCAAAGCGGGCAACGTCGTCATGCTCTCCGAGGGCCGCGTGGGGATCGACACCGTCCTGTCGCTGTGCGAGGGAATTCTGCGCATCGAAGTCGACAGATCCACGTTTGAGAAGTTGGGGCTGGAGGGGAAGTGTGAGGGGGGTGGGGAGGGGAGGAAACATGGGAGGGAGAGGTTTGGTGAGTCCTCTTGTTTTTCTTTTTCTTTCTCTTTTCCGTCTAATCAATTTTGTCTACGAGTCCGCCACCACCCATCCCAACTAACCCCACCGCAGCAATCGAACTCAACCTCCGCCTCCCCTCCATGCTCCCAGGGCACAAAGCCTTCTCGCGCCTGCAATGGGCCTTCAAACACGTCCTGACCGACTCCCTAACCTGGCTTTTTCACGACCTGCGCTCCCCGACAAGCAACTCCGGCGCGCTGGCCGCGCACGCCCCTTCCATAAAAACCCTGCAACCCCAAACAGAATCGCTGGAAAACGTCCTCTGCCCTGCCTTACCCCGGAGAGTGGCAGAGGACGAGCGCGAAAGCGCGGTAGAGCTGCTCGAGTGGCTCAGCCTCGCCATGGCGGGCTCGCCGCGCGTGAGGAAAGGCGATGGGATCGATCCGTTTTTGTGTAGGTACAGACCTGCCGGCGAGGAAGATGGCGCGGTGCAGAGGGATCTGGTGCTTTACCAGTGGCGTGGTTTCGTGCCTGCGGTGTTCGTCATAAGGGTTCTGCTCGCGGCGCTGAAAAATTCCTCGGCTGCGAAGGATGAGGATGGGAATGAAGAGAGTTGGTTCGCTCTCGCGGCGACGGCGTTCGATGGTAGTGCGTTTACGATGTTGCGCAAAAAGGGGGAGGTGATGACGTGGAATTATGCTGATTGATTGAGTGGTTTTCCCTTCTCTTTCTTTCTTCTCAAATGCTACGGAGATGTGACTTCCTTGGCCGTCGCGGGCGACACTTGCTATCTAACACACGCAATCCGACTAAAACACCGCAAGCCGTTCCAGCGTGCCTTGCAGCGGCGCCAGCACTTCTTCCGCGCCCGACCACCGGTCACCCGCCGTCCTGACCGCCTTCGCGAGCAGAGGGTAGAGATATGGTAAATGCGCCATGCCGTCATCCTCACCATTTTTCCGCCTTGTGGCATCGGGCAGGGCGCGAGGGTGCATCCGCAGTTTTTCGATCTGCTCAAAGCAGAAAAGTAACTCTTCCAATTCCGAGAGCGGCTGAGGCGCGCGGCCTCGCAGCGGTTGATCGGAGATGTACGCTCTGATAGGGATGGCGAGGCGCAAGACGAGCAGTGGCGCGACGGCTTGCGACAGTCTCTCGTACTCGGGCGTTGAAGTGGTGGTTTGGGTGCTCGTGCTCAGGGCGATGAGGTCGTTGAAGCAGACGTAGCTCATCTGCTCGCGCTGCGAGAAGGGTACGTTCACCCTGCCCCGGCGGATGCTGCCTATCTTGTCGAGAGCCGCCTCTCCTTCGCTCGGGAGCTCGGTTTCCTCGACTGGGTGGATGAGCGAGGCTTGGAAGAGGGACTGCGCGAAAGCTGCGCGGATGCTGTTGGGGAGGTGCTCGCTTCCGAGGAATGGGACCATGATTTGCCGCAGCTCCTTGTATGCGGCGATGTCGGAGAGCTGGTCGTCGTAGATTCGCTGGATGTCCGTGTACGATTGCAGGTCGTTGGCGTTTACTATAGCACCCGAGATTTGAACATACTCTGACCATAACGCTGTTGACTTGTCTTTGCTTAAATTTGGCGATTGTGTTCCGTCCAGAACGGCTTTTGCGATGGCGATGGCTGCTGTCGTTGCCCTTCGCCAAAGCATAGTGCCCTTGTAGTCCAATTTCATGGCGTATTTACGCGAGACGACGGTTTTGAGGCTTCCAACACCCTGTAGAATAGCATCGTCTTGGTAGACCTCCTCGTGCCCTGCATGAGCTGCGATGAGATTTTGCAGCCAATGTATCGACTCGCCCGCCAACGCGACGAAAGAGGGGCGGCCAGACTTGTTGTCTTGAGCGGTGTTGGTATGCAGCAGAATGGTAGCCGCGGCAGTCGAAATCAGGCGAGATCTGGCTCCAGGAACGTCCGTCCGCACTCCACTCCATAGCGCCAGTGCCTTCCCTTGGAGTGGACTCACGGCGTGGACGTCAGCGCTGTAGAAAGACGCATGCGATTGCTGCACGCACTCGAAAACATTGTCAATGATCAAGTTTGTCTGCTCTTTGGTCACACGATCCTGCATGAGACGGTACAGCTCGTTTCCAAGATCTGTGTATGCAACGAACGCAGACTGGTTATCCTGTTTTGCAGCAGCTTGCTTTGGGTTCGGAGGAATTTGACTTGACCAGAAGACGAACGTGCACTCGATAGGCTGTTTCCATGCTTCCGCACCGCCGTCGATTGCACTGAAGACAGCTGTCAGATTGCGATAGATGGCTGCGGATGTCGCGTGGTTGCCATTGGCGAGAAGGCCCTCAAGTGACGCGATGAAAGTATTCCATAGGAGATGGTGTTGCGAGATACCCTCGATTATTTGGATATGTTGCGCAAGAACGCCTGAAGTGCCCTCGAGCATGGTTTCTGTCATCTCCGTAATCGTTTGGCTCTCTTCAGGATCAACCTTGGGTTTATTTTCTGTTGCAGTCGCGGCGTAATCGCTCACTATACCGAACACCACAGTTTTCAGCAGTACTTCCCATAAACCTGCGGAGAGTTGTGCGCCGTGGTTCTTGCAAATGCTGCATATGATTTGGAACGCTGCCTTTCGGGCTTCGTTCTGGCCGCATCTGACGATATCACGGAGTCTGACAAGCACGAGCAACCACTGCGCCGCGCGACTATCGGCGATGCGAGATTGTAGTTGATCTCCAAGCTTTGACGGCTCGGTCGTTTGAATATCGAGACCTTCGATCTCTGAGGTTTGCTCGTGATCGAACAATGCATCGGCAAGATTCCAAGTCATCGTGATGGTCGTCAAACTCAGATTGAGATCATCCTTTTGACCCATGAAGCGATACAAAAGCTCTACTAAGGCAGGCACAACAGCTGGTGGCAGGAGACTGAGAAAGTCCGAGCACACAAGCTGGACCGCTGTGAATGCCTCTCGACCAAGACGAATGGACATGAAGTCATGTGAGATTTTGGCCCAGTTGACAATCGTTCCTTCGTCCTGTGCTTCCGTCGTTGCATCCCTGTCGCTATCGAACACACTGCTGATGAGAGCGAGGATTTTGTTCCATCCGGCGACGATCGATTCTCCAGAGCGTTCCAGAATCGACTTCAATGCGTCCAAAACCTGAGCATGGACGTCAACATCTGCATTGGTGAGATCGCCATCCTCTGCGTATATGCCTTCGACGACTCGTAACAGGACCGCAAACGCACGGCGTTGAATTATCACTCGGGTTTCGACATCTTCTTCTGACACTTGGGCAATACATTCAGCGCAGAGTTTGCATAGTAAGTCAGTCGCAGCTTTGCGCGCCACTGCTGGACTGTCACTGGAGACAGCCACCTTCATGATCTCCTCAGTGAGCAAATTCCATCCGCTCTCCTCGGGCTCGTTCGTAACAAATCGCGACACATTGAGTGCAGCGAGGTTCCCAAGCTTGGGTATGATGAACTGGTAGTCGCGCGATTGCAATTCGCTAAGGGTGCTCAGTCCCGGCAGTCCAGAAGCCTTTCTGCGCTCAAGAATGGGAGTTGAGGGCGGAGAGAAATGTTCGACCTGCGGTGACAGTGCGGCTGTGGGTATTCTACCTCGGAGTAAACGACAAAACGTTTCAAGTATGTTGATGAATGCATCGTTTGGGTAATCCGACGTACTCTCCAGTAATCTCGACGCAGCGGATTCGACGGCCGAGACTTCTGAGCTGAAAGCGTGAAGCGCAGATGGCGACTCATTGTCTCTTGATTGAGTATTCTGCCCACGAGCAAGTTGCTGAGGTGGTGCAGAACTCAATACCATGTCGGCCTGTTTCAACACATCGATGACCACTCTGAAAGCCGGCCCAAGTGTTGGGCCCAGGGCAATTGCAAGGTTGAGAAGCGCCCTCAAACAAAGAAGGTTGCGGATAGTCAAGGTCGGCCTCGATGGCTCAAGCGAAGAACGACGATCTCGTTCTGTCGAGGCTGCCGAGTTCTGGCTCACGAAGCTATCCACACTTAGCAAGTGCCTGGGATTTGAGAATACCCTTGGACTTTCAATGCTAGGAGATCGAATAGGCTCTGCGGTAGAAGCACTGAGCACGTGCGGCGGTACTGCAGCCTTACCCAGAGTAGTCATCAATGCATCCCGAGGTGTGCTCAGTCTAAGCAGGCCGGCAACCTGAGCGAACCGCTGATACGCTTTGATAAGGCTGCGGTAGTATTGATCATCAAGTGCAGCATTGAGGAACGTAGAAGATGTTGCGAGCACAGCTGGCCAGCAAGATTCTATCAGACTGGCCACTGCTTTGATCCTGGGCTGCGAAGGGCTTTCGACTTCTAGAGGGTTCAGGGGCACAGCTCGCTTTCGAAAGGACTGGGACCTCTCTGTGCGTGTCCGAGAATCGCCCTCATTGATATGTGACCTGGCTTCTTTCATTGACTTGGCCTTGGATTTCTCATGCTGCACGGTGAAGGGAAGCACGACCTTGGCGAGGTTGTCCGATAAGCTGTTCAAGCACTCCAATACCAGACTGTAAGCATAGGTTTCTGGAACAGCAGGAGGTTCGCTCTTGTCCAACTGATCAATGCAAGGCGATCGCGGTACACTCCACTGTGAGCTAATACCAGGAACACCTGCCTCGGCAACGCCGAATGCCGAACTTATGACTCCAGCCATGCCACCTGCGGACTCGAATGCCAGTTGCTCCGAAGTCTCATCTCTCTGCGAAATTGGTCCGGTCGGAATGGTCGACTGCTGACCGAGACCAATCGCTGCTGGCTTTTCCGTAGACAGTCGAACGAAGGCCGACATGATATCCTGGACAATTGGCTTGCCATCCTTTGCAGAATCAAATGCCATAGCCGCTGTGACAACCAAATTGGAATCTTCAAAAAAGTTACGGAGAACTTCTAGAAAGAGGCTGCGTTTCCAATTCTGTGACACATCAGGCTCGAGACCGTGGGCGAGCAAGCCTAACGCAATTTCACACTCGGGCACGAATTCGTTGAAGTGGCGTGTCAATATGAGATCGACTACTCGCATGCAGCGAACGGTCACAGGAAAGCTTAATTTTTCAGAGAGCGCTTGTGTCACAAATGGCATGACGTTTGATCGTACAATGCTGCTGAACTCGGCATGTTTGTTGATGAGGCTTGGATTGGCGTCGATGCAGGAGAAGACAAGCTCCAGGCTGGCTTCTTTAGACAGAGACGCGAGGTCGACAAATTTTGCTTTGCGGTCCTCGACTGTAAGTGCAAGGTCACGGAAGATCCTGTATGCATCGTACGCTGCCGGTCTGATCGCGATTGGGCCATCATCGCCTGGGATCTCTGCAACTGGTGCGATGTCTTTCGCCCTTGCGTCCTCAGTGGCAACTCTTTCAAAGACAGTAGTGACCAACTGTTGCAGGGTCGCAGCAGCAACGCCACTAACCGTTTGGACTTTCGCTGCTTGTAGTGCAGCGCACACTTGGAGAGCACCACCCAGCAGGTCCTCTCTTAGATCGTCCGCATAGTTCTGAACCAGAGAGGGCAGTGCTTGCAAGACCTTCAATTGCACATCTAGACCAAGATCTGTGCATGCCTGAAAGGCTTCCACAGCTTCACCCAGTCGACTTTTGGGAAGTCCTTTGGAAATGACAAGACGCTGCAGGCATGTCACACCACTGCCAGCAAGTTTCGGTGCGCGAGTACCACAAGCAATCAGAAACGGTTCAATGAAGTCTGGTCGGCGACTTAGATCCGCGGCAAGTTGGTTCTCAGACGTCACCGAAAGTGACTTGAGCTCCTGTAATGATTTCTCGGCAGCATGTCGTAGTTCGCTTTGTTTTCGTTTAGCTTCAGAGATCAGAGTCGATAGTTCGTTCGCCAGGAGTGTAGCGCTCATTTTGCCCTCTTTGTTTGACTACACTCTGCAACGTGTAGGTAGTCTATCGAGCCATGTCCAGGGATGAGATGTTGTGACCAGCAAAATAGCAACGTGGCCAGTGGAGATGTTTTCGATACGAGGAGTCCGTTTGAAGCTTCTTGACACTTGTGAAATGTATTTTTCCCACAATTTTGATCCTTCAAAAAGTATGTTTCTGCCTGACTTTAATACTTGATACATGAAGTGAAGCAAGGTGGCTCTCAAGCACGGTCCCATAGGGCAAACAGCCAGCCAAGAACGTCCCGAGTCGCGCTTGCAGCTGCTGGCGGCGGCGGGCAACGTCTCAAGCTCACATCATCATCATCATCAACATCATTGTCAACCACCACTAATCCCACAACAACCAACAAACCCATCTACAAACCTTGCTCAACAAAAACACATCAAATTGAAAACCACAAACCAGAACCCACACAACACAGCAACCATGTCCGGCGCAGCGCAAGGCAGCCAGAACACAACCAAAGCCCTCGCCTCCGACTCAAAAGACACCAGCCAACCGCTGCAACCGCAAAAGCCCGGCGCACAGCTCGAGGAGGACGATGAGTTCGAGGACTTTCCCGTAGAAGGTACGTACATCAAGGACCAGAGTGCTTTCGCTCGAATCGCAAACGGGATGACGGACCAGAGAACTAACGCACGAATGTGCGAGCAGATTGGACCAAGGAGGAAGAGGTCGGCGCGCAAACGGCCGCCACGCACTTGTGGGAGGAGAGCTGGGACGACGACGACACGAGCGACGATTTCTCCGTGCAGCTGAAAGCCGAGCTGGAGAAGGCTGGCGCGCAGAAGAAGAGCTGAGTGCGCTGGTATCATTTTTGAGCGCGCTGTTCACGAACTATGAAATGAGGCAATCCCATGCACGACAGAATCAACTTCAATAGAAAACTACATGAAACTGGGGAGGTAGTATGGGAGTGAAGGGCCTACTACGCATTAGCATGGCGCCAGGCGCAAGGGACAATCTGCCGCAAGCATGAACAAGGAAGCGGGAGAGAGGACAAGAGGCACAAAAACATTAGGTTTACGACTATTGAAGAATCAGAGGCAATGTGTTTCTGCAACCACAGACCTCGTGCGCCAGGCTGCCGTGGGCAACTCTTCTTGAGATCTCTCATTCCTCGAGCGCCACCACGTCTGGCAGCTCGGCAATGTCAAGCGTCTGCCTCGACTCCAAATCTATAACCCTTATTGTCCCAAAACCCAGTACGCCCGCGCCGGTGGTGTGGTACTTCAGGCTCGTCTCGAAGCACGCTCCCGCCGTGACGGGTCCAATGCGGACATCGGGAGTCAAAGTGAGCACTCTGTGCTGCTCTGCCGCTTCCTGCGACGTGATGTCATGTGTAGTATTCGCCGTGACCGCCGTGTCGTTCGAGCCCAAGCGCTTCTCGAATCGAGGCTTGATCGTCGATGTCGCCGAGCCCCTTCGCTGCGCCGTGACGAAGGCGAACCTTCTGCTTCGGTTGCTCTTGTTGACGCACTGTACCTGGATTTCGACGTCGGAGCCTTGAGTTACTGTAGGCGGTGCTGTGAAAGTGAAGATGATTTCTCCGTCCTTGCTCGAAAGATGTGAAATATCGTGCAGGGATGGTCTCGAGCTGCTTTGCGAGGCCATGCGCCTGTGTGCGGAGTACGTGGCGCTCAAAGGTCGCGACCACTTATTGGACGTTGGTTTGCTGCTGTGAGACATGTCGACTTGAGCCTGCCATTGTGTCTCAACGTCGACGCGGGAATGCTCGTCAAGCGAAGCGGTTGCTTGCAAAGAGACTAAGGCTAGATCCATGGCCTTCGTCGATGCACTCGCGTCGTGGGCTTGCTTCTCAATCCGGTATAGTAAGATCACTTCATCGCCAGGCTGTGCGCGCTGTGGCCATACGGCTTCGTTGAAGCTCTGGACTGCTGTGCCTGGCATTTCGAAGCGGACGTCGTTGATGAGTAGGTCATTCGTGATGAGCGGTGAAACCTCCACGTGCAGGCTTGCGATTACCGCGTCGGCCATGGATGAGTACCCCAGCCGCATGAAGAACGCAGGCACAGCAGGGAAAGCCCTCTTGGTAGCGCCTCGTAATGGTCTAGCGACTTCCTCTAGCTGTGCAGCCGACGGAGAGACTTTGGTGACTCTGGTCTCAGAGACACTGATTTGGTCTCCTGAGGAAGCCAAGGCAGGGTCATGGTGCAGCGATTCGAGAACATTTGCCGGTAAAGGCTCGAAACTAGGAAGGTATTGCTTCTCTGGTTCTGAAGCGGTGGTGGACGAGCCATTCTTCAGGTTCAAATTGGCGGTGAAATAGATAGCTGGTCGCTGTAATCGTGCTCGGGGTCTGACCAGATGCAAGACTGGCTTCCAGACAACATAGGTGTAGTCGCCCAAAGTCACCAGATCCACATTACTCGTGGCGGCGGACCGCATAGATGCAATGTCATGTTTTCCAGACGTTGCAGTCGAGACTCCAGGTCCTTCTGGTACAGCGTTCGTTGCGTGGGCAGAGATGGTGAGTTCGAGATGTGGGAGAAGCGTCTGGATCGCATCCTCTGGGATGGCTGTTCGTAGTACTATTTGAAAGTTGCTTTTTTCGTCTGTTCAAAAGATGTTAGATCTCAACTTGCGCTAATTTTTGAATGGGAGCCATGTGACCGACCAAAGAATAGATGTTTCCTCGTAGGTGCTCTTTTAATCTCTTCTGGTTTGCCGCCCCTTAAAGCAGCTACGGCATCAAAACCATTGGTGCTTGGCAAAAGGACTTCCAGATATGCGCCTTTTGACAATGCTTCAAACTCGTCTTTGTGAGTCATATTCGTGTTCGTGTGATGCCTACTTCTTTTGATATGGTCTTCAAACCATTGGATGCGAGGTGCTACATTGGCTCATTTAGGAGGGCGTTCGACTTGAAGCCGGGCGCTGCCGAGACAAGCCCGATACATTCATGATCTCCCTCGGAAGTCACCTTGTTTCTAGAGTTATACATAATCTTATGCTATATTCGACTCCAGGACACAAACGTCCTTCTATTGGCATGCAGTAGTTCTGTCACATGTCTGAAGCTGCCGTATACCGCACGAACGCCTCATCCCCCTTTTCTTCGCAAGCCACCACCGCATAGATAGAGATCGCCGTGACTACTGTGCTCATCATGCTCGTAAAGCATATTGTCTAGGGGACCAATGCCTTTGAGTATTTGGAATCTATATTATATGGTATTCCTCAAAGGCGATATGTCCTAGCAATAGCCGCATACCCGCGTGCAGCAGCAGTCAGTCACTCACGCCATCGTGCTAGAAGTGGCTTTCTTACACAAAAGTGACTTGGTGAATTTGCAAACCCACATTTGATGAATATCTTGATATGAAAACCCTCGAACTCAGATCAGGACAATGCGTAGGCTTTTGGCCCCTGGTTAGGTGCAACCACAGCGTTTCAGGACCGACACATCATGAGTTTGAGTTGGGGTGACACCGCACAGCCAGCGGTGAAGTCAAAACCAAAAGCTCAAACACACTTTGCGGTGACCGTGATTGCGATGATCCAGACCCACCATTCGTACTTTCGCCAAACGGGACCATCTCCTACAACCCAGCTAGCCGCCGAATATGTGGCCGAGGGAACAACTTGGCAAATTTGATCGCTGCTGCGGCCTTCGGGCACCGACAGCATTCGTCATGTTCTCCCTTTGCGCAGACAAACAATGCGCTTTGTTCTCGCTGCCAGCAAAGGTTCAGAAACAGCACAGCAACACAGCATCTGCGTGTCCGCCACACGCAGGTCGAAGCGCCACATCATTATGCCACCGAGGCCCCTCCGCAAAAACGCATTCTCCGGGTGTGCAGACCACGTGGTGGGTCCGGGTCAAAACGGTCACCCCAGCGCGCGCTACTCATCCAAACGATTGCAGTACCAAGATAGCGGGAGCCAGTTCAAGGAACGATTATAGTGTCACGATTGGATAGGCGATCCAAATGGGCCGGCATCATTTTCTGGCGCCTAATGCGAACCAGATGGCGCGATGCTACAGGGTCGTCGGGTTGGGCGGTCGGCTGATTGACAGTGCTAAGACCTTGGGAATCCATCTTCTAACTCATCCTTGCTCGGCGGAGGCGTCATTTTCCCTGCCTCTTCTGCCCCGCGAGGAGAGGGTCGACTGATGGGATGAGATCTCACTCAGCATCAGGGTGTCAGGCGTGCAAGTACCTGACGCCAAGTTGACACGAGAGCGTCGCAGCGCTGTCGAAGGAAGGGCATAGGGCTGTGTCGTCTCAGAGTAATAGCATCTTTGATAATCCGGAAACACTCGGACTGTGTTGAATAATGAGGCGCGCGCGCCGGACGTAGCAAAAGATCGAGTAGGACTTTGCCGGGACGGTACTCCTTGTCAGTGCCTGTCTCTTAGCGGCTCGTCTCTCCACTCCGCCTCCACAGATACAAGAGTACACGGAGAGGCGCCTCGCTGCCCTCCGTCCCCTCTACTACAACGCGCGAGACTGCTCGCCTTTCTTGCGTCGTTGCAGTCGGCCACTACTGTGACCATTGTGTGGTGGAAAAATACCAGGCTCGTCACCTGTCGCCTTCAACGTGCGACTCGAGTCCTTCCACAAGCGCTCTGTCACCAGCCGAGGACCCTGAACGCGCACCACCTCGCAAGACGACAATCGCACGGCCACCTCAACGAGACGCCGCATAACAATCACACCCCTTTCACGGCCATTCTGCTGCATACACGAGCACGAGGACACACGCCCGATTACGACAAATCGACTCGGCCGTCCGAAACAACAACATCAGCAATCCATCCTCCAGCCACGTCCAAGCATTGTACGCTTTCTTGTCTCAGCCAAGCGACCGGATACCAGGGACTTCGTGAGGCGTATACCCAGCATTGTCGACATTTCTCGCTACTGGACAGAATGTGCCCTGAAGTACGCAGCACAAGCAGACACGGCCTCCGATTCTGTCATACACACCTAGCGGCGCCTCCAAGGCAGCTTTCACCATAAACCCGCCAAACCGAACATGTCTATCTGGCGTGGCATCCAGTCCGCAATCTTCTACTACGTCTCATGCGCACCATGCGCAGACGCATCGACCCGCAAGCAACGAAAACGACAAGCAGTCCACGATGAGCAATTACGAACGGAGCTCGAGGCCGCGCATCCGGACTACCCGTCGCAAGCGCCACCGGGCTCAGTCAACCCCAATTGGGCGGTCGAGATAGAATCAGGGCCGCGCATGCCTAGGAAGCAATTGAGAGCACAAGACGGGAACATCAACCGGACCAGATCCCGAGACCTGGACAGAGTGGAGAGCAAAAGAGCCAAGCCGACGATGACACGCGCAGACAGCAAGCGAGACCTCAAGCAGAGCGCCACGCAAAGCAGCACTGCCAGCAGCAACGTCGAAGTCTCCTACACCCGCCGCCACCAGAACCTCATGGTCTACCAACGCCCGGACGAAGAACTCTGGGGTGCGCCCTCCACTTCCAGCATCAACCTGCCCTCCCGCCCTATTACAGCGCGAACAAAATCCTCCACAACAGCAGACCTCTACCACCAAAGACGGCACCCAGCCGTCAACGACCTCCATCCACCCACAACGCGCAAGATCACCGCGCCGGAAGAAATCGCCTGGATGCTCCAGCCCTTACCGAGCGCCTCCGTCATGATAGGCAAAGAAGAGCCGCAGCAGCCGCAAAGTCAAAACTCAACAACAACCCTCCTTCCCTCGAAGCAGAACCAGCAGCGACGCGAGCAGGAAATCGCCCCGAAGCGCACGAAGCACCGCCGCCCCCCTGACTCCGATAGAAGCATATGATGCCTCGGAGGATACGATCATCCAGACACCAGACTCGGACAAGGTCATGGGCAAGCCGGAGGAGTGGATCTGGGAGGCCACCAAGAGAGATGTCTCTGCTAGGAGAAGTCTGGAGTGGTGATCTTGTCCTTCTCTCTTCTTTGGTCCACTTTCTTTCCGTTCCAGGTTTTCTTTCCCTTTTTCTTTTTATTGTTTCAGATTTGGATTTCCTCCTTCTCGCAAGCGTTCAAAGCATGGAGTTCTGGGTTTTTGGCGGGTTCTTGACCTATTTTTTCTGTTTTTCTTATTTCCGTCTTCTTTTCCGGTTTTTTCAATTCTTGTTCATGGCACTATCACTTTCACGGACACGGCGGCGCCGTTTTTCTTCTTTTTCTACTTCTGCCTTCTGCATCTAATTATTGTTATCTCAATGAAGGAATGCAGCGGCAGCGGCAGTTTTTGGATTTCTCACTTTCTGTTCCTCTCTCGCAAGTTTTCTGTTCCTGCCATGGAGAGTTCAGTATTTTCAGTTGGACAAAGGAGGATGGGGATTATTCTATTTCTCACATTGCAGAAGAGACAGACAGAAATGGAATCAAAGATATTGAAAATAAAGCGCAAAGAATACGGAACGGAACACCATCCTGCTACTGCCTGCGTGTGATATCATCAAGTGAAATCAAAGGGACGGCTCTTTCCTAAGTGATGCGTAGGCAAGCGTCCACCTCCCAATGTCTTCTCTCTATCTACCGCAATATTACTGTCTATGCTTCACGAGTGTAAAGGAATTCCGCAAAGATGTGAATTGAGTAACGGGCAAGATGACTAAAGCAGTAGCAAGAAATTTGAGGCATGCTTTCAATTGTGGCACTATTCATCAAGGTCCCAAGTACCGTCTCACACTTATCTTCACGGTCCTACAGCAAACTCATAAAAATACAAAACATGCATAAGAAAATCCCGCTCTCGATCCCTTCTAAAGAAGACCCAACTTAATCTTCCTCTTCCCCGTACTCCCCTCCAGCTCATCCTCAATCCTCACCCTGACCTTCTCAAACAACTCGACCTGCCTCTTGCCCTTGCCCGCAGCAGCCTCGAACTGAAGTCTATACTCCGCCTGATCGAAAACGCCATCGACCTCATCCCTCTCGGAGCCGACCAAATCCTTCAAGCGAATGAGCCCCTCGATGCCAAAGCGCGGCACGAAGACCACAAACCCGTTGCTGAAAATGCGCATGACGAAGCCGTCCTCCTCCAGCACGCGGCCCTTGAGCGCCTGGCCGACGTAGAATTCGACCGAGGCGCGGCCCGCCTGCTGCGCGTTGCGGTGGCGGAAATTGATGTTCCTGCACACGCCTTCGAGCTTGCCGCGCGACTGCAGGCTGGCGTCCAGCGGCTCGTAGTCGATCGCCGCCGCCAGCTGCCGGTGCACTTCCAGGTCGGCGTAGCGGCGGATGGGCGACGTGAAGTGCGTGTAGATCTCAGATGCCAGGCCGTAGTGCCGGAATTCCGGGTAGGAGAGCGTGCCCGCGCAGAAGTACTCGGCGCTCATCATGCAGCGCGTTGCGAGGATGCGGACCAGGGTGTTGAAGAAGGGGTTCTCGGTTTCGGTGCAGGTGTCAAGGCTGTCGGCGAGGGCCTTGGAGGAGTCTGTGCGGAGTTCCATGCCCTTCTTTACTTTCAGCTGGTTGGAGAGTTCTTCGAAGTTCGTCTTGGGTGGCGCGGCGTGGCGGCGGAGTAGGGCGGTTTGCGGGAAGGCGTCATTGATCTTCGAGGCGACGGAGATGTTGGCGAGTAACATGAATTCCTCGACGAGCTGGTTTGTGTCCAGAATTTCTTTAGTCTTCACATCGATGGGGTCTGATGTTTCGCTCTCGGCCTCGACGCGGACCTCTGGGGATGCGAGGTTGAGCGCACCAGCGGCCATACGCTTGCCTCTGAGCTTCTTTGACAGCATCATGAGGTGGCGCATGCCTGCGGTCAGCTCGTCTTGTTGTGAGTTGTCATCAATGCGAAGCTGTGCCGCTTGATAGCTGAAAGCCTCCCTGCTGCGAATCACGCTCTTGGTGTAGTCTGCGTTGACAATGTTTGCGTCCTGGTCGAGTTCCCAAATGACACTGAATGCGAAACGCTCGACGTATGGCTTCAGCGAGCACAGGTCTGTACCAAGTAGCATAGGTAGCATGTCGATACGCTTGTCCACCAAGTAGACTGTCGTTCCACGAAGCGAGGCTTCCTTGTCCATGGCGTTGTTCGGTCGAACGAAGTTGGAGACGTCGGCAATGTGAACACCGACCTCAAAGTTGCCGTTTGGCAGCTTCTTTGCGTGCAAGGCATCATCAATATCCACACAGCCAGGGGGGTCAATGGAGCAGATGATCAAATCACGAAGGTCACGACGACCGCGCCATCCAGGGTCCTCTTTTGACGCGGGTACCTTCCAGTCATGTCCTTCAGCGGGCAAGCAATCGAGCACAGTCTTTGGGAATGGTCTGTATTGCACGTCCCATTCGAGCAGTAGAGCTTCCGTCTCTGCTCCCTTCGTTTCCAATTCGCCCAGACTACGAACGAAATGTCCGAAAGGGTAGCGAGAGTCACGTCCCCAAGAATCCACTGCAACAAGCACACGTTTACCAAGTAAGCTTGCGGCTTGTCTTGTACGTACACGGATCTTGGGCACCCGCTTGTCCATGGGAACGAGGAAGACAGTCTGCTGTGCTTGTCCGTTCTTTGAGCCTCCGCGAACCGAGTCACGGTCAATGTGACCAACGTATTGTCGCCAGTTGCGCTTGATGATACCGACAACTCTGGCAGTGGGTCGAGGCTGGTTCTCAGCGCCAGCAGCGTGTGTCTTCTTGACCTCTTCTTGCAGAGCACGGCGTTCCTGCTCAGTGACAATACCTTCAGACTCGTCTTCGTTGTCGGCATTCTCATTCTTGTTGACTTCGTCCTCCTCAATGACCTTAGATGAAGGTGCCTTCCATTGGTCCTTGGGAAGCACTTCGACAACCACAACATCGCCAGACACAGCACGGTTGCTGTTCTCTCTGCCTTGAATGATGAGCTGGCGATCGAAAGCAGGGACGTGAACACTGCCCTCCAGATAATTGTATGTCGAAACGTTGAAAATTCCTTGGTGCAATGTTCCAGCCTTCACGCCTGTGAGCATAGCGCTCATTGACATGTACTCGGGGTAGAACATCTCGGCCTTGCCGTCTCTAGTGGAGGATCGCTCAGGGATCATGTCCAGCAACTTGTCCGCATCCGGAAGTTGGGAGACATAATCGCGCAGAGGGTAAGCCGTGACGTTCTCTGCTTTGCCCTTGCGAATGTTGTCTCGGTCATCACTGATCATAACGACCGTTGGGCACCTCGCGCTGTTGCGGCCACTGACGGCTTGCTGCAGATGTTCATTGTACCACGCACAAGCCCTTCGAATGGCCCTGTCGTTTCGGTCGTTGATGGTCTCACCAGCCTCGCGCTGGACGTAGGTTTCCAACCTGAAGTCGTTGAAGAAAACATAGAAGCGCTTGCCATCGTTCTTGGTCAATGCGATCAGCCGATGATAAAGTGGCAAACTCCTGTTCTTGACTTCTTCGAGAACGGTCTGAAGCACAATCACATCGGTGAAGGCTCCTTCGGCCTCAAAAAGGTCCATTCCATTGAGAAAGGCGTTTGTGTCCGGGAGTAAGTAGTGGCCTTGGGGAAATTGCTTGGTGCCAGCCGGGGTTGCGCTGAGCACGAAAGGAGCAGCTTTCTGATGGTAGCCCGAAGCTTGTTGTTCGAGGCATGTTGTGCAGAGCTGACTTGAGCACGGAATGTCCTGGCGAAGGTACAGTTCGCGAACAATCTTTTGAACCTTGCCTGATTTGAGAGTTCGGAGGTAGGTTTTGCTGCTCAAAGTCGTCGTCGGAGTCGTCGTCGCATGCGACCTTTTGAGCGAGGTCATCTTGACCTCGTTGCCTGTGTGGTTTCAATGATGTACAGGCACGACTGTGTGGCGTTTGGCCGTGATATGCGGTCAGTCGTTCAGAAGGTACTGCTTGGCGTTGCGATCTGAATCTTTGAGCCGCTACGGCGGACGACAAGCCGAATTGTCACGGGATCCATACGTCAGGCGCCGTAGCTTCGAGCTCGCTCCTAGACGCCTGGACCGACCAACTGGACCAACGAGGCCATTCGACCTCGCAGAAGTCATCTCGAATCAGCCAACACTTTCCCCTTCGGATCAGTCCCCTTAACGCAGCAGACATGTCTCTCGATCCGCCCGCATACATCTCCTCGCTGCAGAACAACATTCGCGCACGGCCGATCAGCTGGGAGGGCGCCGTGAGAGCCAAAACAATCACTGAGGAGGACCTGAAGAAGATCAAGGCGATAGACAAGGTGCGCAAGGAGCAAAGGAAACAGACCATCGAGGCGGACGTCAAGACATACACACAATTGCTGTTGGGCGGCGAGAATGTGAAGAGCATATTCGAGAGCGCCGCGAAGCGGACAGACATCCTGCAATACATGCTTGTGCTTGCTGGAGACCTTGTAGATGGTACGCTTCGTCGCATTGTTTGTATTACGCAAGTAAGAGACTAACACGCATTTCTTCAGACATCCCCGAACTCACCAACTCGCTTGTCAGACACCCTGAGCCATTCAAGCCACTCCTTCCATTGTTGAAGCAGTCGCCTAGCCCAGAGGACCCCATTCCTCTCCTCGCATCAGCTCTCCTCTCGACTCTACTTGGTCATGCATTGCAAGCCTTCCCCAAGTCCAACTCAGCCATTGATGAAGCCCTCCCCAAGACCTATACATACATCGCGCAACTCAGCAAGCAGTCCGACGCCAACCTGCAGGACATCGCATGCCAGGAATATTCTGCAGTTCTCCGAACCCACAAGTCTCGCCAGCTGTTCTGGAAGCAACGGCAAGAGACTCTTTCTCCCTTGATTGAAGTACTCCGCTCAGCGACGGGTGGCAGAGACTCGGACAGCACCCTCAACAACGGCAGCGGCAACGCCTCCAGCACACGCAGTGTAGCTGAGAGCAATTTGAAGGTCGGCGGTAGTGTTGGTCTGCAGCTTCTCTACCACATCCTTCTTGTCATTTGGCAACTGAGCTTTGAGGGCAAGCTCGTCGGCCCCGGCCTTGACGAAGATCACGACATCATCCCGCTGTACACTTCCCTCCTGCGCGTCTCTCCCAAAGAGAAGACCACGCGCATGATTCTCGGCACACTCAACAACATTCTCTCGGCCAACAAAGACACCCTACTCCCCGGTGCTATCGCCGTTCGCCTCCCTGCCGTCCTCCAGAACCTGAAGGGTCGCCAGGTTGCCGATCAGGACCTGCAAGAGGACCTTGACAACCTCTCTACCCTTCTAGAGGAGTACACGTCATCCCGCACGACGCTGGAGACTTACGCGGGCGAACTTGACTCCGGACATCTCCGCTGGTCGCCCCCGCACAAGAATGCCGATTTCTGGAGGGAGAATGCCATGAGCATCATCACGACGGAGAACGGCGCGTACCTGCGCAAGCTCGCAGAGATTTTGAGCAAAGACTGGTCCAGCGACAAGCAAGTGCTCGCCATCGGTTGTAGCGATGTAGCGTTCCTCGTGAAGCAATGCCCCGAGAAGCGTTCAACTTTGGAGAAGGCTGGCTTGAAGGCAAGAGTGATGGCTCTGATGCAGGATGACAACGAGAGCGTCAGGTGGGAGAGCTTGAGGGCAGTTGGCGAGTGGCTGAGATACAGCTTTGAGTCGTAGAAGCTTTTGCTTGTGAGGCAGCATGGGTGGCGTTGCCTGCCAGACTAGCGATTTCTTGTTTTTTTTTTATATATTGTAGCGAATTATACGGGTGACCTGCTTTTCTATGCTCTTGACATACTGTAGAGTAGCATGGAGTTCTCGCATGCTCAGCACCTATCACAGACGCGCCGTCCTTGTCGAACTGCTTTATTTGCCGAACGTTCAACACGGCATAAAATGCATCACTGCCTTACAGAGACCAAGATTTGCCCTTGACACTGCCTTTGCCAGATTCAAGTACAATAGCGGCACGGAGGCGTCTTCCACTATGCATCCTGCCAGGCAACAGCATTATTTTGTTCTCACTTGAAGACGAACCACAAGCATGCATAAACTCAGCTTCCAGGCTCTTACGCACGAACATGCCGTTTCTGGGCGTGCAAAGAAGCCCAAGCGTAACGGTCTTGAAAGTGAAGTCGGCTATCGTACCGCATTCTCTCATCCCTCCAGACGAACCTCGGTATCTGCGCTTTCGTTGCCGCCACCACCCTTACCAAGGAAAAAAAAAAGTCTCAATTAGAACCCTCCAGGCACACCCGCCCGGCATTATCCACAGCCAGCGCAAACGAGCCGGTCGACTCCCATCCTCCCATCCTGTCTGTTCAGACCCACGTCCGGCCGTAACAATGATTGCGCCAAGGCTGTTGTCCGCGCCCTCGACCTCACTTCCATCCTCCATGCAGCCGGGCATATCTCGGGGGCTCAACACCGCTATCGCTGCTGGCAGGCGGCGGTGGATGTCGTCGGTCCGGCGCCGCGGCGGTGTTGGTAGTAGCGTGGTATCATCCTCGGCAGCGAGATATATCAAGAGTTCCGACGCCCGATCGCGACTGTTTCCCTCCTCCGTCTTATCGTCAGCCCGCTATCAGAGCACCTCATCCAACTCACCCGACCCGTCAGCACCACAACCCGTCGTCGTAACCCCATCTGCCACCGTCCCTATACCCCCACCCGCCGACGCCGCCGCCGCTTCTCCTCCAACCTCGCGCGTCAAAGAATCCCTCATAACCACCACCCTCATCGTCCTCTTCTTCTCCGCCGGCCTCATCATGTCCGCCGCCCCCGCCGCCGACACCGTCAACGGGTTCCTCAACCCACCAAGCGACGCCGAAACCCTCACCATGTTCCAACCGGCTACGCCCGAAACCGCCTCGATCAACGACCACATCACCACGCACCCGCTGGCAGTAAAACTGCGCGCCCAAGCCGGCGTGGTGGAATCGCGCCCCCACCTCAAAATCCCCGAGGCGATGCGCCCCCACAACCTGACAGGCGGCGTGCTGCTCGGCGCCGGCAAGATCGAAGTCCCGCCTCTCAGCCTAGCCGAAGCGAGCGCGGAGCTGCCTCGCCTCACGCAAATCGCCTACCTCGGCCCCTCGCTGTGCGGACACCCGGGCATCGTGCACGGCGGGCTGCTGGCGACTCTTCTGGATGAAGGACTCGCGCGCGCCTGCTTCCCCGCCCTCCCCAACAAGGTCGGCGTGACCGCTAGTCTGAAAATCGACTACCGCGCGCCGTGCCCTGCGGGGACGTATGTGGTTCTTAAGGCTGAGACGACGAAGGTCGAGGGCCGCAAGGCGTGGGTTAAGGGCTGGATTGAGCAGTTGACGGAGGATGGGGAGGCGGGTACGAAGCTCGTTGAGGCGGAGGCGCTGTTCATTGAGCCGAAGGGCGCGGCTAGCATGGCTAGGATTTACAGTGGTGCATAGACTGGGTATGTTGAAAGAAAAAAGATGGAATGGATTGGTTTAGTAATTGAAGGGTTGGCAATTTTTTTGGCAGCAGAATCGGCTGGTTATGGAAGAGCGAGCATTTGCCTTGGGCTAGATGGCTTTTTTGGGCGCAATTTTTGTATAGATAGTACCGTGGAAGGACGGGAAGACAAAGCTGCATAGACACTATAGAAAGAGAGGAACGTAAAGAGACGACTCAAAAGAAAAGCAATCCATTACGATTCAATTTACTAGTATATCATACTGCACTCGAATTGATCGATAGGGAACAGAAGAAAAAAGTAAGGAATCAAATCATGCAAACACGAAAATATCTTTCTTCATTGCTCTTAATCTCCTCCATCAAATGCCCTGGAAAGCATCCAGGTAATAAGTACGCCAATGCTATGCTGTAGCACAAAATCAAAGCCTTGGAAGCCTTGCAGTAGTCGTTATCGTCATATGTCTCCTTTCTTTCTTGTGTCACACACATGCCCTCTCTCTCTCCCTGTTCCATCAACACATGCATTCCGTCCCGCAGCAGCATCCAGGCGGCGCGGGTAGTGTCGTTGACCCCTTCGTGTCTCCTTCCTCTCTGTGCACTCCGATCTTCCGGGTCGGTCATCTAGAAGTTGGTGCCCTCAGGCGGCTGCGGAAGCTTCTTGTTCTGCGGCGCGGCCATGTAGCGGCGGATTTCGATAAGGACGGTCTCCATCGTGAAGTCGCGCTTCCATGTCGCTATGCTGGGGAGCTTGGCGAGGTCGACCTGAATAGAGGGAGATGATTGTTAGCGGTCACGTGTACCGATTCCGGCTGGCCAATGAATGCAACACTTACTTTGCCGTTGTTCGGGTTCACGCAGGGGAGGTTGACTTTGCTGATGAAGGTGACGTCGGGAGGGGAGTCGGGGTATTCGGGACCGCAGTGGATTTTGAGCGAGTAGATGCGGTTTTCGTGGACGCTCTGTAATGTAGTCGTGATTAGTAGGAGTGGCTCTTTCAGGTCGGACTGTGGTGAGATAGATCGCATACGTGAGGCGGGCCGAGGATGGTGCCGTTCCAATTGGTCATGAGCAGGTCATCGCCTTCGTCCAGACCGTATGAGCAGGCCTCTATAAAGTTGTCTTGTTAGTGGATTGATCTTCTGGCAAGGCTGGAGTGCATTGACGATGATGTTTCCTTACCGGCTCCGAGACCTTTCTCGCCCTTTTCCAACTCTTCCAGCAGACGGAAGTTACGCGGTACTTTTGCGCTCATTGCTGTGGTGTTGAATTCTTCGTTGTGGTGTGTACGTGGGAAGGACTGCGGATGCGACTGTGAGGATGGACTTGTGGTATGCAGTCAGTCACTCACAACTTGAACCCAACCAAGCAAACGATGGACTGGCCTGACGTGGGGCAACTCGCATCTTGCCTCGCCCCCACTCATCCATGACTTCTGAAGAATCGATGGAGTGCCTGAGGCTTGCTATCATCATGCCTGACGGCTCATCCCGAGAAAGCCGAAAACTCTTGGCTTTCGAAGCCCACCTGCTCGAAAATCCGGGCTGTCAAGGACGACGTCTATCACGGCTCTGGCAGCGACGACAAGTTACATCCTCGAACTAACCCACAGCACCACGCCGGCAAAATGAGGTACATCCACTCGCAGGAGTCTCTCTCCGTCCCTGAGGGAGGTACGTTGCGCCCCTTCCACAGAGAAATCAGCAAAACCCCCGAGCACACCCAGCACGCCCAATGCGACAATCCATCCCAAACCGCGAAAACGATACACCAAAATTTCACGAGCATGGATCGAGAGAGGAGGACGAATGTTGGACAGAGGACCCAAGGCAGATACTAACCGGCCTTTCTCTGTGCAGTCAAGGTTCACATCAAGACCCGCCAGGTCACCGTCGAGGGCCCCCGCGGTACCCTCAAGAAGGACCTTGGTCACCTGAGCGTCTCCTTCCAGCAGCCCTCCAAGGATGTCATCAACATCGAGATGCACCACGGTAGCCGCAAGAACGTCGCCGCCCTCCGCACCGTCCGCTCCATCGTCAACAACATGATCATTGGCGTCACCAAGGGCTTCAAGTACAAGATGCGCTACGTCTACGCCCATTTCCCCATCAACGTCAACCTTGAGAAGGACAACGACACTGGCCTCTGGGTGGTTGAGATCAGGTATGGAAGATGAACAAGAAGGATATATCCATGAAGGATAATCCGCCAGTGTAGGAGAATTAGGGATACTGATACGCAATCGCGCAGGAACTTCCTCGGCGAGAAGCTTGTCCGTCGCGTCACCATGGCCGAGGGCGTCGATGTCGAGGCCTCCAAGACCCAGAAGGATGAGCTCATCCTCATGGGCAACTCTCTCGAGCACGTCTCCCAGTCCGCCGCCGACATCCAGCAGATCTGCCGCGTTCGCAACAAGGATATCCGAAAGTTCTTGGACGGTCTTTACGTTAGCGAGAGGGGCAACGTTGTCGAGGAGTAAGCCTGGACCGGGTTGCTGTGGTACGAACTTTTGAAGACGGGGGTTTACTTCAGGCGTTTTGAGCCCGTATTATAAAGAAAAAGAATCGGGCCGGATGCGATGGATCAAAAGGAAAAACAGGAGGCTACTGTTTTTCTTATATGGATGTAGCTCCGCTGAAGAAATCTCTTGCGTTCAAAGCGCCCCGTCTGGCCTCAACATCATTCTTCCAATGCTGTTGGATCTGTTTGTCACAAATCGCGGTGTTGTCAAGCGCATTAGAAATAGACGGGTCAAGGTCGCAGGCATGGCATGGCATTTGTTGCTAAATACATTCTTACAGTCTCGGTCGGTCGCGCTTTGCCGCAGGTTTCGTCCAACAAGCTAGACGTTACGTCGCATCTAACGTCCTTCGAAAGAAAATCACCCTGGAGCTCTCACCGACTACACCTCACGCGTCTCACGTTCCAAACGGCGTGGATCAACTTTACATGCAAAGGCTTGTCGCTTTGTGCCGTGGATTCTCACTTGTGTCAGTGATTAATTCGCAGATTTGCCTCATTTGGACAGCTCCAGCAAGAATACACGGCTCATTCCATTTGTATCGATGATATACGACGTCTGATTGGGACCACAGGGTGTTCTGGCTTGACGTTCTAGCACTTGATATCTTTACTAAGTGATCAGATCGAGTAGTCTTACCGCGTGTTCATCCGATGCTTCAAAAGGATACGATAACCATAGCTACGCTTGCAGCAAAGGATTGGTCTATCAAGTAAGCTGTATGTCCACGTATATTGACAACTGCACAGAACATGCAACGATCGATAACGCTGTGGCAACGCTCCTACCCAGCGACGGCATCGATGTGCCAAACACGACGTCCCTTCAAAGATACGCCATCTGAACCAGAAGAACGCTTGCCGTAAGAATGCTGTACAGGCAAAATCGTTAGCCTTTTTGCAATAACCTCATGATTCAACTCAATCAATCGATGAGCTTACGTCGCGCCCTTTCCGCCCAACGGTACGAAGCGAGCAATCGACCCGGATTCTTCATCGTCGCCGGAAGCATCGTTCTCATCAGTGCCTTCGTCATCAGTAGTAGTAGTAGCATCAGCATTAGAATCATCGCTCTGATCGCCCTCCTCAGCATCATTGCCATCCGCACCAGCCGCCTGATTCCCGGTGTTATTACCCTCCTCGTCCAAACCGTGCTCAAAGCAACCCGTGTACCGCGTCCCGTTGCCAACCACAGCGTTGAGATACACCCTCGCAGTATCGGGCTGCGCCTCCTCGAGCTCAGCGGCGATATTGTCCGGCAAGTTGAAACTCGAGGCGAGATCCAGAGGAGCTGGCGTCGTGGTACAAGATGCCAGGTCGCAGAAGTCGATTGTCTTGCGGAAGGCTTCCTCGCCTTGCGCGAGGAGGAAAATGTCGACAGTCACGGTTCCTGAGACTGACACAGGCAATGAGGCGCAAAGATACCTCGGAGCGAGATGGGATTTCTACGTGGCGTTGAAAGTCTCAAATATGCCTGCATTGCAGGGGCCGGAGGTCGAGATGGTGTTGTTATTGTTGTTGCTTGCTGCTGCTGAGGTGGCGCTCAAGGCGCAGGAGAGCGAGAGTAAGGTTGCGGCTGACGGTTTCATCGTTGAAAGATGTCGGGATTGATTAATTGAAAGGCAATACCGTTTGCTGGAGACACAGTCAAACAACAGCAGTTCTTACAAGACGCTCATCGCGGCGCAGCTCTATCTATTTTCGAAAATAGCCGAGATTGTATAGCAGCAGGATTCGAAGGATTCAGCCCATGGCGCTTCGCGAAACGCTCGCTCGTGCTGGCTTCGTATATAATAAACGATTTCTTGTGAGGCGTACTTTCGCCCAGAACTATCCTTCACTGGAGAGCAGAATAGTTCGTATGACATGTGTTATAACGGAGATCATAACAAGCACGACTCGTTACTCGTCTCGCCATCTAACACTCCAGTCACCCTTGGCAAAACTAGGCTCAACCACCTGCCCATCCATCACCGCCTCACATTTCCTCATCTCCTTACCTTCACCTTCATGCCCATCCTGATCCTCCTCTGCACCCTTACCCTTGCCTTTCTTCTTCTTTCCCGCTCCACCACCACCACCACCAACACCCTTCCACCCCTCAACCTCCACCCCAAAAACCACAGCCCTCCTAACAACACACCTAACAAACTCCCTCTCCTCCACCCTCCTCTGTCCCGCCCTCCTCCTCGCCTCCATCTCCGGCGTCTCCAGCACCCCATGCTCCCCGACATCCTCCTCTCCACCAGTAAATCCAAGTGCAACACCGCCCTCAACCTCGCCCTCAAAATCCTCCGCGCCATCCCAAGTACTAATGGGCTCAGGCCTCACTTTCCCCCTCCCATCTTCCTCCCCATCCTCGTCGTCTTCCATATCCACACTCCTCCACTCCCCATCCCCTCTCACGCCACGAAAAGCCCGATTCCTCCTCCGCCCGTAAGATCTCTCTGGGTCTTTTCGGACCCCGAACACGGCTTCTTCCAGAATAGAGAGGGGGAGGAGGACTCGGGACTCGCCTTTCTTCTTCAGTGAGGCGATGGAAGGCGGTGGCGCTGTGTGATTCTGAGCCTCATCACCGGCACCGGCGTTAGAATCAGCGGTAGATTTCACAAAAGGTGCAGGTGGTGTCCGTCCCTCTAATAAAGCGACCAGCGCTTTCTCGACATGCACTTCTGCGCTGGCGGGCGAGGTGGAGGGTTTGTGGCGTTTGCATCTGTCGGAGCAGAATTTCGGTGTTGATTTCGTTGATGATGCCGATGATGGTTCTGAAGTTTTCGTGTTGCGTTTCGACGAAATCACCCGGCCGCACGTGTGGCAGTAGGCTGGGGGAACGGCCGAAGTGAGGTAGTATGGCGGCGGTGCTGGGTTGGGGTTGGGGTTTGTTTGCTTTTTTCGTTTGGTGGTTGATTGGGTTGGGTGCATTGTGAGTGTGATTAAATGTCTGTTTCTCGGATTTCTTCCCTTCTGTGCGATGTTGTTGTTTTTCTCAATGGATCTTGATGCTCAATGATATGGTTTATGTACGTGTAGTACATGTATAGTGTTTACAATTGATGATGTGAAGTTCGTTTGCGTCCCATGAGAGAAGTGAAGTGTTGGACGTCATTGTGGGCTTGTGCTGGTGAGACGGCTGGCTACATGTAATAAATAGAACGTCTAACAACTTGATGAATAGATACATTACTTATAACGTATAACAAAAAAACAGATTCAAGCAAACGCACTCAACATATATCGATCAACTACAGTAAAGGCGAGAGCATGGCCCTTAGAACAAATGCGACATTACCTGGCTTCGACAACTTCGCTTTGCTCGACACATATCGGCAACACCCCTGATTGCAGTGATTGCATTTCACTCCGGGAACAAAAGAAAGATGCATTTGAAGACATTGATCTCAGAAGAGCTAGGATCGAGAAAGATGTATATATTCGTACAGCCCGTTTTTTCTCTCCCCCTATCTCAAAATCCCCAACCGTTAGCCTGGCTGAACTAGAAACAGCCTACCAGACAGAAAAACGCCAAATCCTAGCACTGAAAAGAAAACAAAGTCTACGCCTCCAAATGGCTGCTGCTGCACCTGCATCTCCTCGCCCCCATCTTCCTCATCATCCTCCTCCTCATCTCCACCATCCTCCCCACCCTGCGGCCCAATCTCCCAAATCCCCGGATCCTTGCCCTCGCGATCCCTCCTAGGCCTCCAAGGCTTATGGCCTAACCCCTTGAGCACCAACATGGCCTTACTGCTAAGCGCAAAACTCCTAACCAATTCCCTCATCCTGCCCGCGCGCACGAGCGGGCCGGTGAGGTCATTCGCCTCCCTGGCAACCGCGACGGCGAGGTCCATGGATTTCAGCAGACTGTCGCGCGTGATGAGGTAGCCGGCCGAGTGCAGCACGGTGTTGTACGCGATCAGCGCTTCGGGGAGGTAGAGGTCGCGGATGCGGGCGAGGATGATGGCGTGGTCGTCTTCGTCGGGGTACGAGAGGAAGTGGTCTTGGAGCAGAGGTGCCATGGCCGACTCGACGCTTTCGTAGGCCTGTTTGAGAGAGGCGGGGACGCTGGATGGCATGGGGAGTTGGGCGCGGTAGGTGGATTCTTCGTGTCGCCAGTGGGCGAAGGATTCGAAGACGTGCACGAGTTGTTCCATTTGGTAGTAGGCGCGGGATTGGTGGTGCATGCGGTCCCAGAGGGCGAGGTCTTCGTCGTTGATCGGGCGGGGGGTATCTGGGGAGGCGAGGTTGACTGATCGCCCGAGGATTTGGTAGGTTTTCTCTTTGGAGATCATGTCGTAGGGGTAGGTCTCGACGATGGCACGTGCGCAAGCGAAGCGGCCGGAGACTGCGAGAGTGTCAGTAAAGGTGTCTTTTTGTAAGGACTGGTTGGAAGCACATACGCAAGCTATTGCTGAGACCCATCGAAAGGGCGAGGAAAGTCTCATTCCAGTGACCCGTCAATTGCTGGAACCACTGGTAGCTCATAACGAAACCCTCCTCCTGAGGCCCGACCTCAGACGGCAAAGCATCCGCCTTGACTCGCTGGCCGGGATAGAGGTCTTCATTGGTAGCTTCAAGAATTCGAATACCCTTCGCATCGGGTGACTCGCCGAAAATCTCATCTTGCAGATGGGTCGTCAGCTCCCACAGAATATTCTTGGGCCTCAATTCGAAGCCCGCCACAAGGCTGAGCATCGTCTCCCTCTCCCGCGTGGAGGAGACGTCTCTGAACACCCGCGACATGGCGACCATGTAGCGCTCCTGCTGCAGCCTGGAGGCGTACAGCGGCGTGGCATCGCGCTTGCCGGCCGTGCGCAGCTCCTGAATGTAAGCATCCACGAGGTTGTCCTCGATCTCTTGCTCGTTGGGCTGCAGGTCGAAGGTCCTGAGGACCTGCAGGACGAGAGAGATGTGCGTGGCGATGCGCAGACTACGCGGGTCGGTGACGATCTTGTCTTCGGGGTAGCCAGATCCGTGCTTCACCAGGGCCTGGATGCGGTTGGTCATGTCCGCTGGGTTTCCGACGACGCCTTGCACGTCTGCGATGGCCGAGCCGACGGTGTGGATCAGGCTTTCGGATTCGTTGGCCAAGAGATAGCTCTGGATCATCTTGATGGGCGTGTTGGACTCTTGTCTCGTCGTGGTCGTCTTTCGCAGGCTGTTGATCAGATTCATGATCTCGAGCTGCGCCGCGTTGGCATCCGCAATGCTATCTTGGGTGAAGCCACGCTTGTTGAGCGCTTGAGGGATACGCTGAGGGTACTTTTGCTGGAGATAATGATCGAACTGCTGGATGAGGACGGCATTGTAATGCGCATAGAGGTGGTCGTCGACGGATCGGCTGATCTTCTTCACGGCTTCAACGTTGCCACCAAGCAGACCGTAGACGGCGGCTTCGTAATCACCAACCGTGTCAGAGCGAGAAGCCAGGTAGCACATCTTTCTCCACGCCATGTTGGAAGCTGTGTCAGAAGTAGCCATGGTCTTGCCCATGACAACAGCGCGCCAGCCCTCTCTGCGCTCCTCGCACCAGTCGCAAACTTCAGACCAAGACTTGCCACGACGCAGCATCTCGTAGCAAGCAATCCAGAACGCGCGCTCGATGTAAGCGTCCTGCTTCTCCAGCGACCTCTCCTGCCGCGCCGGCGCATCAGGGTCGAGACTAGTGACGAGCATCTCGTTATTGTCTGTCCTGCGAATCTGCGGTAAAGGCGAGCTATCCGGCTGCGGCCACGTCCTCATCCTCTTCTCCGCCTTGATCTTCTCTCGCGTGTGCATCCAGCCTCTCGTCCAAGAGCCCTTGCCAGCTCCAGCCCTCTCCTCCAACTCATCCACAATCCCTTGCACGTCGCTCTTCTGATTCTCAGCCGTCTGCTCCAGCCAAGTCTTAACCATATGCCGTTCGCGCGCCAGGTCATTTTCCAAAAGGAACCGATCGAAAAGCTCGCTCTCCGACGTATACCTGTGCACGTTCCCCAAGCGCGCCAGCTTCTCCTCCTTCTCCTGCACCTGCGAGGCCGTGTTGGGGTTATAGTGCATCTCGAGAATAATCCGGAACAGCTCCCACGTATCCGACTCCTCCTGACACAATCTCAACTCCTCAACCTGCTCGCTCTTCCTATCCTTCGCAGCAGACCCTCCAAAACCCAAGCGATTCGCACCCATCCCCCTTCCCGCGGAGCTCTCGCCAAATGCGCTCAAACGAGCCTGCTCGCTCCACTCCGCGCGCAACTGCTCGCGCACCTCTCTCTCGTGACCCTTCTTCAGCTCTTCCACAGCATCGTCCGCGATCCCCTTGAACTCCAGGATCAGATCGTGCGCGGCGTCGTACTGGTCCTGCGCCGTGGGCAGGTTGTCGAAGAAGCGGTCCAGCGTCTCCGCGAACACTTCCACTTCCTTGCCGACGCGGTCGGCGATGTCGCGGAGGGAGTTGGCGGCGGTTTGCGCGGCGCCGTTCGGTTTCGCGGTCGTGCTGAAGAGCTTCATGCTGGAGTTGATTTGTTGGCTGTCTGGCTCTTGGGAGTCGGCGTCGTGTTTGTTACTGTTGTTGTCTCCTCGTACGGAAGCTCGTCGGTCCAGAAGTTCCCACGAATCAGACTGATCCTTTCGTGATGTCGTGGAAGCCGCCGGGGCTTTCGATCTGCGAGTGACGGGTTTGGAAACGCCGGTGGTGGTGTTGGTGGCAGGAGGAGCGGACGGCGTGGCAGACGCATTCGCAGCGGCGGCTGCCTGTGACCGACGGGTCATGGGCGCCATTGTTTTGTTTATTGAGGGCGTTGTTCACACGTGATGCTCAATGAAGTGAAGCGAAGTCCATTCACTGAAGTCACAAAAGTCCAGAAGTGATTGCGCAAAACACATGTGATGTTTCAAAGCGCGTGGAAGAATGCTCTGGGCTGGCTTGCTCGACCCTCCGCCTTGAGAGAGCTTGCTAGCGCGTTTTCTAAAAGTCCTACTCTCCGTCCAGATAGCCTGTCAACGACAGCTTCAACAATTGAACTATCTATCGAGTTTACATACTGGTTCAATGGCTCTCTGCGCTTCAAGGTATCAAGCCAACCTAAACACTAATAATACAAATGTGATCAACGAAAAGAAGTAATCGAAGAAGCATGCCATAGAAGACGTAGGTACCTAGGTAGGTAAGCAGGTAGCAGGTAGTAAGGCGATCGATCAAACAATCCAAGATACCCTCGTCACCTCTCCCAGCCAGAAATGCACCGCTCGTCTCTCAATATCGCACTATAATAGAAACGAACGACCTGTTGATCCAAAAGAATGAGCACCAAGTAAGAAGACAACTAGAAGAAACACAGACCGGCAGGCAGAATATCCAGACAGCCAGACACAACGCATAGGAGATGAGATGAAAATACTCCATTTGGCTAAAGAAAAGATAAGCAAATGCATCTGTCCTCTTCTTCTCCTTCACTATCATCATCATCTTCTTCAATGATGTATTCCTACTCCAAAATCCCAATTCCGGGAATACAACCCCTCCCTCTCTCCCTTCTTTCTCTCATCATTTCCTGATTTTTCGTCATCCCTTCAATCGAATCGATCCAATTCGTCAATCCTCAAAAAAAATCGATATCGACAACTTTTTCTAAAAACTCCTTCCCCTCACTCGCCTAGGACTTTATGATTTTTGCTCCCAAGCAAAAAGAAGGCTCAAGAACACTAGAGTTGCGTCTAGTAGACCTTCTTCTTCTCGTCAAAGCTGACTTGACCAGGGCCCATGTTGACCAGGAGGAGCAGGCCGCCGACGATGGAGAGGATCTGGAAGAAGTCGTACTTGGCGAAGTCCTTGTGGGGGTGGTGTTCGTGGAGCTGGGAAAGAGAACGAAATGTTAGCAATTTGTACATTCCTTAAAAAAAAACCCCCGGCGGATATTTCTTCTGAGAAGGCAAAAACTTACAGTCCAGAAGTTGTTGACGAAGACGTTGAAAACGCTCAAGATCATGACGAGGATGATGGCGCTCCACTTGGCCTTGAAGCCGACGACGACCATGACGCACGCGACGAGGCCGACGAGGATGACGGCGACGCGGCCGACGCTCCAGTCGCCGGCGAAGACGAAGCCGATGAAGAGGAAGATGAGCAGGACGCGGCCGGCGAGCTGGAAGTACATCTTGCGGTCCTTCTCGTCGAGCTGGGGCAGGCCGGCGGGCGCGAACTTTTTGCGCACCCAGCTGTCCGACAGCACCATGAGCAGGCCGCCCATGACGCTCAGGTTGCGCAGGAAGAAGTTCAGGTCGAAGATCAAGCCGTACCCGAGGGCTTGCGTGATCACCACGCCGATCAGGCCCATCACCGCGTATTCGCTGTGCTTGCGGACGATGATCATGAGGGAGGAAGCGAACATGGCGACGACGTTGACGATGAGGAAGAGATGGGTGATTCCTGAGGGAACTGTGTAAGGGGAGAGTTTTGTTAGCGATTGTCCTCTTGTCTTGTCGAGTCTTTGCCAAATCCAACGATCCATGTCATCCTCCTCTTGCCTTCTTCCTAATCCCTCTGGAAATCAAGTCCACCGCAACCCAAGCTCCCCAATCCAACAATTACATCCCAAGAAAAGACTTACTGTGTCGATAATCATGCAAATAGACCAACTGATCCGACCACTGGGTGAGGATGCGGAGCGCATCTTCCAGGAACGTGACGACGATCAGAAAGCGGCCAATGGCGGGCAGGTAGGGCTTGACGGGGTCGCTGAGCGAGTCCAGCCAGTCCTCGATCTTGCTCGTCTGCTCGCGGATGGCGTCGAGCGGCGAAGGGTCGTTGGTCGCGTCGCTGCGAGAAGGGCCGGCGCCGTTGAACGACGCGTTCTGCCCTGACAGGTGGTAGCCGGCGGTGCCGCGGATGGACATGGTGGGCGGGCTGGAGGGTGTGTGTTGGTGGTGGGTATAGGAGAGAAGGTAAGGTGGCTGCTGCGCTGCAGCGCGGGTTGGAAGGTCGAAAGGAGTGTTGGTGGTCGGCAGTAGTGGGTGTGGATGAGGAAGGAAGTGTTGAATGTGTGTGTGTGTGTGTGTGAACGTGATCAGCTAAATGCTGAGGTGAGGAGGAGTGGTGTTGTAGCTGGATATAGCTGAAAGGGCAAAGCCGAGAGCTCTCACACTACTAGCACTCTCTCTAACGGCACGGAAGCCAGGCGTGGTGGAGAGAGGTGCTTAAGTGGTGGTAGTGGTGGAGGAGCAGGAGGTGGTCAGGGGTGTGAGGAAGGAAAAGGGAAAGACAGGGTGCAGTAGTGGTAGCGGTGGTGGTTCAAGTCGAGGTAAGCGGTTCGGGGGTTGGAAGAACAGCTAAACAACAATGCGGGATCAGGGTGTCGTTTTGGCGTCAGACGAGAGGGCGGCGGGTGGGGTAAGGCACAAGCAGCAGTGTTCAATACGGCCGGAGGACTAGCAGTGATGGTGGATTATCGACTGTGCAGTAGTTCGAGCGAGTGGCCGAGTCGATCGAATGGGCGGGCGGCGAGCAACGTGTTCTCTTTGATCGAAGCCCCGTCTTTGGTCGCGGTCTGTGAAGCAATTGTCCACTAAGAGAGCTGCGAATACATAAGCGGACAGTTCGGCTGCTTCAGAGTTGGCCTGATATTGTCGCACCTT
>MSJI02000086.1:103899-122846 GCA_001931905.2 Cladosporium sp. IMV 00045
GAGCCGACGGTGTGGATCAGGCTTTCGGATTCGTTGGCCAAGAGATAGCTCTGGATCATCTTGATGGGCGTGTTGGACTCTTGTCTCGTCGTGGTCGTCTTTCGCAGGCTGTTGATCAGATTCATGATCTCGAGCTGCGCCGCGTTGGCATCCGCAATGCTATCTTGGGTGAAGCCACGCTTGTTGAGCGCTTGAGGGACACGCTGAGGGTACCTTTGCTGGAGATAATGATCGAACTGCTGGATGAGGACGGCATTGTAATGCGCATAGAGGTGGTCGTCGACGGATCGGCTGATCTTCTTCACAGCTTCAACATTGCCACCGAGCAGACCGTAGACGGCAGCTTCGTAGTCCCCAACCGTGTCAGAGCGAGAAGCCAGGTAGCACATCTTCCTCCAAGCCATGTTGGAAGCTGTGTCAGAAGTAGCCATGGTCTTGCCCATGACAACAGCGCGCCAGCCCTCTCTGCGCTCTTCGCACCAGTCGCAAACTTCAGACCAAGACTTGCCACGACGCAGCATTTCGTAGCAAGCAATCCAGAACGCGCGCTCGAAGTAGGCGTCCTGCTTCTCCAGCGACCTCTCCTGCCGCGCCGGCGCATCGGGGTCGAGGCTAGTGACGAGCATCTCGTTATTGTCTGTCCGGCGAATCTGCGGTAGAGGCGAGCTGTCCGGCTGCGGCCACGTCCTCATCCTCTTCTCCGCCTTAATCTTCTCCCGCGTGTGCATCCAGCCTCTCGTCCAAGAGCCCTTGCCAGCTCCAGCCCTCTCCTCCAATTCATCCACAATCCCTTGCACGTCGCTCTTCTGGTTCTCAGCCGTCTGCTCCAGCCAAGTCTTGACCATATTCCGCTCGCGCGCCAGGTCATTTTCCAGAAGGAACCGATCGAACAGCTCGCTCTCCGACGTATACCTGTGCACGTTCCCCAAGCGCGCCAGCCTCTCCTCCTTCTCCTGCACCTGCGACGCCGTGTTGGGGTTATAGTGCATCTCGAGAATAATCCGGAACAGTTCCCAGGTATCCGATTCCTCCTGACACAATCTCAACTCCTCAACCTGCTCGCTCTTCCTATCCTTCGCAGCAGACCCTCCAAAACCCAAGCGATTCGCACCCACTCCCCTTCCCGCGAAGCTCTCGCCGAACGCGCTCAAACGAGCCTGCTCGCTCCACTCCGCGCGCAACTGCTCGCGCACCTCTCTCTCATGCCCTTTCTTAAGCTCTTCCACAGCGTCGTCGGCGATCCCCTTGAACTCCAAGATCAGATCGTGCGCGGCGTCGTACTGGTCCTGCGCCGTGGGCAGGTTGTCGAAGAAGCGGTCCAGCGTCTCCGCGAACACTTCCACTTCCTTGCCCACGCGGTCGGCGATGTCGCGCAGCGAGGCGGCGGCAGTTTGCGCGGCGCCATTCGGTTTGGCGGTCGTGCTGAAGAGCTTCATGCTGGAGTTGGTTTGTTGGCCGTCTGGCTCTTCGGAGTCGGCGTCGGTGTTGTTATTGTTGTCTCCTCGTGCGGGAGCTCGTCGGTCCAGAAGTTCCCACGAGTCAGACTGATCTTTTCGTGATGTCGTGGAAGCCGCCGGGGCTCGGGATCTGCGAGTGACGGGTTTGGAAACGCCGGTGGTGCTGGTGGTGGTGGCAGGAGGAGGAGCGGACGGCGTGGCAGACGCATTCGCAGCGGCGGCTGCCTGTGACCGACGGGTCATGGGCGCCATTGTTTTGTTTGTTGAGAGCGTTGTTCACACGTGATGCTCAATGAAGTGAAGTGAGGTCCATTCACTGAAAGTCACAAAAGTCCAGAAGTGGTTGCGCAAAATACATGTGATGTTTCAAAGCGCGTGGAAGAATGCTCTGGGCTGGCTTGCTCGAAGTTCCACCTTGAGAGAGCTTGCTAGCGCGTTTTCTGAAAGTCCTCTCCATCCAAGAGCCCATCAATAACAGCTTCAATAATTCAACTACATATGTACCTTATTATATGCTCGCCTACAACTTCACTAATAGTTGCCTGCGCTTCAAAGTAGCAAGTTAAACTCAAGCGTGCTAGAGAATCAATCGAACAAGCAAATTAAGCAATTGCAATGATGCCACAGGATACGTAAACAGGCAAACAGGGGGTTAGGCGATAAACCAAAGTGGTAGGCACAAAGACACAAAAGCACCAAACATGAGATGAAAATTCACCATTTGGCTAAAACAAAAATTAAGAAAATGCATCTGTCCTTTTCCTCTTCTTCACCATCATCGTCTTCTCCAGAGATTTTCCCCTAACCCAAAATCTCAGTTGTGGGAGGAATATCCCTTCCACTTCTCCCTCTCCCTTTCCCTCGCCGTCGTCCCTGAATTTCGTCGAATCGATCCAATTCGTCACATCCAAACAGTCGATATCGACAGCTTTTTTCTAAGAACTCCTTCCCCTCTCTCGCCTAGAACTTCATGGTTTTTGCTCCCGAGCAAAAAGAAGGCTCAAAAAGTTAAGGTTGGCGTCTAGTAGACCTTCTTCTTCTCGTCAAAGCTGACTTGACCAGGGCCCATGTTGACAAGGAGGAGCAGGCCGCCGACGATGGAGAGGATCTGGAAGAAGTCGTACTTGGCGAAGTCCTTGTGGGGGTGGTGTTCGTGGAGCTGAGAAGAAAAATGAACGTCAGCAACTTGTACATTCCTGGAAAAAAAGCGGACGGAGGATGTCTTCTGAAAAGGCAAAACTTACAGTCCAGAAGTTGTTGACGAAGACGTTGAAAACGCTCAAGATCATGACGAGGATGATGGCGCTCCACTTGGCCTTGAAGCCGACGACGACCATGACGCACGCGACGAGGCCGACGAGGATGACGGCGACGCGGCCGACGCTCCAGTCGCCGGCGAAGACGAAGCCGATGAAGAGGAAGATGAGCAGGACGCGGCCGGCGAGCTGGAAGTACATCTTGCGGTCCTTCTCGTCGAGCTGGGGCAGACCGGCGGGCGCGAACTTTTTGCGCACCCAGCTGTCGGAGAGCACCATGAGCAGGCCGCCCATGACGCTCAGGTTGCGCAGGAAGAAGTTCAGGTCGAAGATCAGGCCGTAGCCCAGCGCTTGCGTGATCACCACGCCGATCAGGCCCATCACCGCGTACTCGCTGTGCTTACGGACGATGATCATGAGGGAGGAGGCGAACATGGCGACAACGTTGACGATGAGGAAGAGGTGGGTGATTCCCGAGGGAACTGTGTAAGGGGAGAGTTATGTTAGCGATTGTTCTCTTGTTGTGTCGGGTCTTTGCCAAATCCAATGATCCCAAGCATCCTCCTCTTGCATGTCTTCCCAACCCCTCTGGACACAATATCCACAGCAATCCAAGCTCCCCAACCCAGCAACACCACCCCAAGAAAAGACTTACTGTGTCGATAATCATGCAGATAGACCAACTGATCCGACCACTGGGTGAGGATGCGGAGCGCATCTTCGAGGAACGTGACAACGATCAGAAAGCGGCCAATGGCGGGCAGGTAGGGCTTGACGGGATCGCTGAGCGAGTCCAGCCAGTCCTCGATTTTGCTCGTCTGCTCGCGGATGGCGTCGAGCGGCGAAGGGTCGTTGGTCGCGTCGCTGCGAGAAGGGCCGGCGCCGTTGAACGACGCGTTCTGGCCCGACAGATGGTAGCCGGCGGTGCCGCGGATGGACATGGTGGGCGGGCTGGAGGGTGTGTGGTGTGTGTGGTGGGTATAGGAGAGAAGGTAAGGTGGCTGCTGCGCTGCAGCGCGGGTTGGAAGGTCGAAAAGGAGTGTTGGTGGTCGGCAGTAGTGGGTGTGGATGAGGAAGGAAGTGTTGAATGTGTGTGTGAACGTGATCAGCTAAATGCTGAGGTGAGGAGAGGTGGTGGTGTTGTAGCTGGATATAGCTGAAAGGGCAAAGCCGAGAGCTATCACACTACTGGCACTCTCTCTCTCTGACGGCACGGAAGCCAGGCGTGGTGGAGAGAGGTGCTTAAGTGGTGGTAGTAGTGGTGGAGGAGCAGGAGGTGATCAGGGGTATGAGGAAGGAAAAGGGAAAGACAGGGTGCAGTAGTGGCGGTGGTGGTGGTAATTCAAGTCGAGGTAAGCGGTTCGGGGGTTGGAAGAACAGCTAAACAACAATGCGGGATCAGGGTGTCGTTTTGGCGTCAGACGAGAGAGAGAGAGAGAGAGAGAGAGGGCGGCGGCGGGTGGGGTAAGGCACAAGCAGCAGCGTCCAATACGGCCAGAGGACTAGCAGTGATGGTGGATTATCGACTGTGCAGTAGTTCGAGCGAGTGGCCGAGTCGATCGAATGGGCGGGCGGCGAGCAACGTGTTCTCTTTGATCGAAGCCCCGTCTTTGGTCGGTGTCTGTGAAGCAATTGTCCACTAAGAGAGCTGCGAATACATAAGCGGACAGTTCGGCTGCTTCAGAGTTGGCCTGATATTGTCGCACCTTGTTCGCTTAGCTTGAAAAAGAAGAAATAGAACAAAGGGCCGTCCGAGGTCCTTTCGCAAGCTTGCAAGCAGCAGCACAAAAAGATTGTCTGTCAGGTAAAACGCAAGAATACAAAAATGTAAATGAGTGTTATGCGAGATGTCGAGTATCGAAAAGAAACGAAATCGACTATTCAAAAAGGAGAGCGGCGGATACACCAGACTTCTTTTATTGTTATTATTAGCTATTTCCAACGACACTCGATCAAGAACCGATGAAACAGGGCCCGAAAGTCAACGATTGCGAAAATGGGAAAACCAAGAACACCGGTCGCGAAAAGGGATGCCCACTACGTTGTTCAGAGTCCCATCGAAAATCAGTCTCGTCAAGCTATACCACCCAATCCTGGAGACCGGACGAGAAATAATCAAAAAACCTCATCTTCCGACTGAGACATTTCCAACCGCTGCTAATGCGCGTCGACGTGTGCTGCGCCAGAGGCGTGTACCAAGAACCGTTTTCACTCTTTTATTTCCTATTCCATTCTCAACCTTGCAGAAAACCGTTCACGCCCACCCGATCGCCATAATTCCCCGTCTACTATAAGGAGTAGCTATGGCTTCGGCCGACCAGCTGCGAAGCGATTTTTGGGGAAGACTGCACGAACAATAAAGAAAAACAAAATGCAATGCATATCTCTCCATTCATTGATCCAAGCGATCCGCTATAGACCTACCATGATATATGCAGTACCAAGACCATGGACGCAATCGGTTATCGTTGTCTCGTCTTGTAGCGAAGCCATGCCGTCGGGCTGAGTTACGTCGAATGCACACGCGTTATCAATAGGCACTGTTAATTCAAGTATGTACAAAAGAATATCGGGCGACGTTGATGTTTTCTTGAGTCGATTCTCTTCTTTTTCTGTTCAATTTTTTGTTTTATTTTTGTTGATATGGTCTGCAGCCAAAAAGAGAAAGCTAGTCTTGATCAAAAGAAAAGAGAGAAAAGAGGTCGACAATAACAACAAACTCCTTCTCCACCTTTGCAGCCAATCCTTGCAGAGAGCGAGAAAAGAGAAGGAAAGGGGAAAAAAAAAAGGAAAAAGAAAAGGAAATCAGGATGAGGAAAAAAGAGAAAAAAGCGACGCCCATTCAAGCTCCCGCCAAAAAAGATCAAATTTCCTCCGAGATGATTTGGTTTTTTGTTCCTTGCGCCTGGACAGGGTATCCCTTGTGGTGGTGGATTTTTCGTTCTAGAGTTGCTGGTGGGGTTTGTTTTTGGTTGGTCAAAGCGCGGAAAGGTTACTAACAACAGGAACATGAAAAGAAAGGAAAAGGGAATACGTCGCATTCCCTCGGTATAGTCACACACGCACTCGTTTGACAAGGGGAAGGTAGAGGCGAGAAGGTAGGTCGGGATCACTGGGTACAAGACGCGCTCGTGGTTGTGAGTTTCTGGGGCGGCCAATGGTCGTGTGGAGGACTGCTGCGCCTGTTCTTACACATCTCGCGTTCAAGCGTCCCAGTTCTCAGGGTCGTCGGCGTTGAGAGCAGCGAAGCCCGTGGGCTTGGAGATGTTGGTGTTGAAAGTCGGCTTCACGGGCGAGCTGATCTTGGGCTTCTCGATAGGAGTGGCCTCGCCGCTCGAGTCACTGCGCTTCTTCTGCTGCTTCTTGCCGACGCTTACGGTGGTCCAGCCGGACTCGTCCTCGCTCTCCTTCATAGCCTTGGCCATGAGAGCGTCCTCGTTCTCGTATTGGGCGGGGTTGGCTTCGGTGGTGCTTGTGGCGGCGGTGCTGTTCTCGAGGCCGCCGGTAGAGCTGCCAGTGGACTCGGCATCGAAAGTGTCGAGGAGAGGGCCGTTGGAGGCGCCATTGACGGTAGCGCCCGTCTGCACAGTGGCGGCAGCGGCAGCATTCTGCTGCTCCCACGGGTTGTTGACCGGAGCGCGAGCGACAGGAATGCCGTTCTTTGCCGGTTCACCGCGAGCCTCCCTGGCAGAGCGACGCTGCTTCTCCTCAAGAGCCTTGCGCTCCTTCTCCTCTGCCTCGCGCTGGATACGGCGCTCTTCGACCTTCTTGCGGTTCTGGCGGGCCTTCTTCGATTCGACGACCTGCTCCTTGGCTTGCTTCGGAGCACGTTCCTTTTGAGGGTTCAGGGGAGCAGTCAGGCGGATAGAGGAGGGTCCAGAGCGAGCGGGTTCAAGCATGTCGGAAACATCACCAGAGTTCAAGGCGGGCGAGGCGGCGGGAGACATGTCATCATCGGCTTCAGCGCCAGTCTCGCCGCCAGCCTGGGATGATTCAGAAGAGAGTCCGGGTGCGTCGCGGGCACTGCTTTGCTTGACGGTTCTAATACGGCTCTCCTTACTCTTGGGAGGAGCGAGTTTGGCGCCCTGGCGAGCCTGGGTCATGCCCTGTGCGAACTGGGCCATGCTGATGTCCGATTCCTTCTCCGGCTTGTCGTCTTGTACGACTACTTCGGGTGTAGGCTCAGCCTTTGGCTTTTCCTTTTGTTGCTGTGGCTGCTTTTGTTCCTTCTTGGGTGCCTTCTTCTTCTTTGAGCTAGCAGCATCACTCTGCTTGCCCTCCTTCTCGCTCGCTGCGGAGGACTGGCCAGCATCTTTCTCCTTGACGCTTAGGCGGCGGTCTGACTTGGTTTTGTTGAAGTCATTGGTGGAGCGTCGCCGATTGGCGGCAGTGACAGGCTGGTTGCGCTTTGTTGTGTAGTAGTAGTAGCCTCCAATGCCACCGGCGAGGACGGCAAAGCCGAGGTAGTTTTGTGCGACCTGCCACCCGTCCATGGTTGCTGGAGTGGTGGTGGCGGTAGTGTGTGCGATCGACAGGACACGTCTGCTCTGGGTGTCAGTGGATGTTGATGGGGATGTGTATGGTCCGGCTAGCGGCACGGGCACTGACGCGTTCTAATGTAGCGGCTTGCGGTGTTCGGACTCAGCCGTCGAGTCGAGTGGCAGCGCAGGCGTGGGCGTGGGAGCGCGGGAAGGGTGGTTGATGCGGCCGCGTCCAAGATGCCAACGCTGGGCAGGGTGTCGCCGTGTGTGCGTGCGGGGGGAGGAGAAGCAAGGAGGAAAGGAGTTGGTGGGTGGTGGTGATGGGTGGTGGAGAAGGATGAGGCGACGACGAAGCGGCGCGCGAGAGCTGGTGAGCGCCGACGGGGGAGTTGTGGTGTAGCTGGCAGGATTGCCTGGATGGATGTAGATCGCAGAAGTTGTGGCGTTGGTGCTGAAGACGTGCCAAGGAGCGAGCGTGTCTCTCTCACGGTCGGTCGGTCTTTTGAAGTGAAAGCAGCTCGCAAAGGACCCGTGTCCGGGGAGGGGGTGAAAGTAGGGATGCTTGAGGGTAAGGTAGACTCTAGCTCGTCTAGTACAGTTGTCTGGTCACGGGCGGGCTGCTCACTCAAGCTAGATCGCGACAGGGGGCCAACACAGGGCGGCGGAGAAGAACAGACGAAAGGGACAAGCAGACAAGGGTGTAGAGCAAGTGCTAGCTGCTGTGCTAGATGTACGGAGGGAGGATTTGGGAGACACACCAATGCAGTAAGGTAGTGAGGCTGTGCAGAGAATAAGGACGGCTCGCTACGGATTGATGAGGCATTGGTTGAGTGAAGTCTTTCTTTAAATTACAGGAGGGAGTGATCAGTAGTGAATTACTATCGAAACTATCACACTTGTAGCATTGATTCGACACGGAGTTCGTCTCTCAATCGCACGTGGTCTGGCTTTCCGTGCGCTTTTAGCTAGGTATACTTTGATCGAGGGAGTCAGTTCATGTGTCTATGCATCCGTCGACTAGATCGTTACAACGATAATACCTCCATGCGTCAAGCTCGCCAGATTCATAGCGACGAGTTGACAGGTAGCTTTCGTTTTCTCCCGACAGTCTCGTTCTGATTCCAAATGATAATAGTCTCTCCATGCAAGTAGCCGTGAACACAGCCTCCTCTCTGCCCGTTGTATTCACACCCACTCTGGGAAATGAGCCGTGGACCTGTCTTCCCTCCGGCCCGGATGCGTCTGCAACTCTATCAATGGCGGAAGAGCTCTCCGATCACCAAACACCGTGAATCCGAATGATCTATTTACCCAAGAGATCATATAACTGGGAATAAGTGATGGAATGGTCTCGGCTTGTGATGCCACGGTTAATCCCCACTTAAAACTCCAAGCTATGCATGCTTCTCGAAGCTCAACCTGGCCTTCGTCAGTCCTTCGATGCTCTCAAGACGTTAAGACCAGCCTCAAAAAATTGCATTTTGACAACAATTGCAGGTGTGCTTGTTCCGAAAACGACAAATCGGATCTTACACTCTCTCCATAACACCAATCTCGAAATGCACGCACACAGGCACACAATCTCAGAGACATCATCCCCGCGCAGCTGAAGCTTCCAAAAGCCGCGCCACTGAAAAAGATCAGTATTTCCCTACATGTATTCTTTGCCAATCAAAGAGTCATCATCGCGGGTACATGTATCTCACTACAGAATGCCTTGTCGCGTACCTGCTTACGATACCTCTCATCTTGTCTTCAGCCGCATCGCTCGGATCGATCTATCTCCATTCCCCGGCCGTGCCGCCATCTCCTACCGATTCGTCAAACGTCATTACCCTTTCAGCTCCCCACGTGTCTGATGCCGCCGACTGTCCTACTAACCCTAAGGTACAACACCGGTCCGCCTTGAGCCGTATTTGCTGAGGCAAACAGCAGTCACTAAGTCAATGTCCTCTTTCCTTTTGTTCTGCCGTTCTCCCATCGCTCATCACACCTACACCTGACCACTACCACCACCATGAAGCGAATGGGAGGATGGCTGAGCGCAAAGGCACCGCTCCAAAGCAGTGCCAGCAAGTCGCTTACCGCGCTCGATGAGCCTCACGCATGTAAGGAGATCTGAAACATGTGCGCTTGGAGAATAGGATCGTTGACACTAGCAAGTGCGAGAGGCTCTGGCGGCAGCGGCACATATCATGAATG
The DNA here is from genome assembly GCA_001931905.2 of Cladosporium sp. IMV 00045. NCBI lineage: Eukaryota > Fungi > Ascomycota > Dothideomycetes > Cladosporiales > Cladosporiaceae > Cladosporium > Cladosporium sp. IMV 00045. The sequence goes on from MSJI02000086.1 coordinate 113,296, forward strand.
GTGAGCCTGACCAGAAGAAAGAATCAATCAAACGCACATCCGAATGATAATAACACACTCCCCCAGACGATGTAGATCTTGCAGATTCCGAACTGAGCAAGGGAACCTCACCCTTCCACAAGGTAGGAAACTGCAAGTTTCCCGACTCGCATACTTCACGAACTGATCGCAATACAAAGTAGTTGGGCCGCGCAACCACGACATTCCTCCGAGCAACATTAGGTTTTGAGAAAGAGGTGATTGAACAAGCGAACACACGGCTGGCCGAGGCGGAGGAAAGTGCTCTGGAACATCAGAAACGCGCAATACGAGATCCTTCGACAGCTCATCAGAGTGCCATCTATCCCGTCGGATCCGAATATGCTTTGTGTCATGCAGAGAGTCAGCTTATGGGAGCTGTGGTCGCGGTCCTCAATGAGAGCCTGACGGAGAGTTTAAGAGGGTTCTACAAGCTCAGAAAGGCTTTTCAAACGCTCTACGAGATCAGCGAAGCGGAGAGGAGATACCTGGAGGCCAACGGCGTGTCGGGATCAGCGAGGAAGTCGAAGACGTCCGTGGCTACCTTCGAGACTGGAACAACACTTGCAGCGTCAGGATCAGATGGCTCGGGCGTGCTTACGCCCAAGGATACGAAGGATAGAGATGATGACGATAGCGATATGGAATTCGAGGATGCTAAGGAAGGCCACTCGGATCAACCCACACCTCTGGAATACCAGGGACATCTGGAGAGCCTTGATATGTCTAAGCTTGACATCAAAGACAAGCCGCCAACAAATTCCGCCGAACGCTCTTCCGATTCCAAGCAGCCTGAAGGATCTAACCTACCGTCTGCAGGCGCTGCGGTGCAAGCGGACAACGACGTGGATTTCAGGGACGTCTCGACTGACGAGATTGACCTCTTCATACACTCCGGGACCGCTCTGTGCTATGGACTTCTTCAGCTCATGCTCTCCATGATCCCTCCCACATTTGCAAAACTCCTGTCAATTTTCTCCTTCAAAGGCGACCGAACAAACGGCCTTCGCCTGCTATGGTCCGCCACCCGCTTCAAGACGAACATCAACGGCGCCATGGCATCGCTCATCACTCTGGGCTTCCACAACGGCGCCATCGCTTTCTGCGACATCCTGTGTGCGGATGCCCTGCCGAGAGATCGCCTCCGCGTCCTCCTCAAGGAAATGCGACAGCTCTATCCCAAATCCAAACTCTGGCTTCTCGAAGAAGCCCGCGAGCTAAGTGCAGACCACCAACTCCAAACAGCAGTCGACATCACCGCGCCATCCTCCACCCCCTCCCCTCTCAAACAAGTCGAAGCCCTGCGCACATTCGAACGCAGCTTGAACCTCATGTACCTGCACCGCTACGAAGACTGCGCCACCAGCTTCCTCAAATGCATCGAGCTGAACAACTGGTCGCACGCCCTCTACTACTACATCGCAGGCGCCTGCCACGTCGAACTCTACCGGCAAGCCAAGGCGCTCTCGTCCGACAAGGAGGCGGCCAAACACGCCGAGCGCGCCGAGCACCTCCTCCGCACCGTGCCCCAGCACACGGGCAAGAAGCGCTTCATGGCCCGCCAGCTGCCCTTCGACGTCTTCACCTCGCGCAAACTCGCCAAATGGGCCCACGCCGCCGAGCAGCGCGGCTGCTCCTTCCTCGACACCATCGGCGTCAGCCCCCTCGAGGAGATGATCTACTTCTGGTCCGGGTACAGGCGCATGGCGGAGCCTCAGCTGCGCGACTCCCTCGCCGCTCTGGACCGCAGCAGCAGCAAAGCCACCTCCACCACATCAGATTCCCCCGACGAACTCGCCACCGCCTCCCTCCTCCGCGGCACCATCCATCGCTTCCTCGGCGACCTTACCAGCGCCAAAAGCGCCCTCTCCACGCCCCTGGCGCAAACGCAAGCCTCGCTGCGCGCCGCCGGCGGGCCCCACGCGGACTCGTGGCCGGCGCCCGTCTCGCACTACGAAATGGCCGTTGTGTACTGGGAGGAAGCCGGGCGGGAAGCGGGGAATCGCGCGCTGCTGGTGCGGTGCAGTGAGGAGCTGGCGGTCGTCGAGGGGTCGGAGAGTTTCGATCTCGATGCCAGGGTGGGGTTGAAGGTCACGACTGGGCGGGAGACGTTGAGGAGGGTTGGGCTTTGATTTGGTGGTGGTGGTGGTGGTGGTTGGAGTTTGATTTTGCATTTTGGATTTTTTTGCACCGGAAATGGTGCGATCTCATGAGCATAGCCGTAAAGTTCGCATTTCAGTGTCAAAAGTGCTGGGTTGTAGAGGACGTACACGGGGGCTGAACGTGGAAAGAAATCAGCGACAAAATTTGCCAAAAAAAAAAGTGCCTCCAGAGAGAATCGAACTCTCATCTCAGGATAGCCACTGCTACGCTGTGTCATATGGTAATATGAGACCTATGTTCTAACCGTTAAACTATGGGGGCTAGGGATCCAAGCCATGCTCGAATAGTCGCATGTGGTAGGCTGCCTGGCCCTGCTGCAACATTATATTCCTTTGACAAATGACAAACACTTGCACTGAGCCAGCCTCAAGGGAGTTCGCATCCATGGCAAAAGCATATGGCTGTCTCCCCAGGCCGATATGTCCCATTTTAGATCCTCGATGATGTTTTGACAGTAACGTTAAGATCGAATGCTCATCGGAACGGGTCACGAGCTGGTCGTACTCGAGCTTTTGTTTAATTTTGTTAGAACTGATTGTCGAATGCTGTGAGGATCGTGATGTCGCATGTCTCAATAATTGGCTGCCTTGGTATGCATCCGGCTACTCCATTTGATTGGGGAGAACGGGATACTCAGAGCAATGTGTCCGTCTGTTGAATAGGTGCAATCAATACGACGAAGGCAAGGGTTAACTCGATTGTCTGATATTGTCGCAGAAAGTCAGTTCCTGAAAGAGGATGGGCGTACGAGACTTGGGGTAAGTAGGGTTAGGGTTACATGAGTGCTCGGCTTCAATGAAAAGGTGCATCATTAGGTATTTTACCAAGCATCATCTTCAGCGATCTGATTCTTGGGGCTCCCGAGATTCCCCAATTGAGCCTTCGTCGGAGTCTCCTTTCCGAAAAGGTGGTTATCTCATTCGTTGGCAGTCAGTGTAACAAACTCACGTCTATATGTTATGGTCAAAGTAAACGAAATGGTTGGCGGAACAATTCAAGAACTGTCTCAAGACGCACAACGACGCAGACGAGAGGACCACGATCCGTATGATTTCGCCAATTTTGCACACTGTTCTAGTTACACTGCTGAAACGTCAGGAACCTAACCATGATACCGGAAAAGGTACGTACCTCGCTTTGGCGGTTCCAAGACTCCATCACCAGATTCGCGACGGTCGCTGCCGCTCCGTACTTTTGATGTCAATTCCCACGTCCACCTCTTCGAGGCTGTGCACGGCGATCAAACTGCGATTTCTTCCATCCATACAATCTGGAGCAGACTGTAGCCCTAAGCGATCTGCGATGACACCAGGCAATGGGTTGCAATATCTCCATGAAGGCTCCGGGGACGCAAGACAAGTACTATATGCAAGATGGCCTACGACTTGATTTACAGGAGTGGGAAGCAGGGGAGAACGCCCTCTGGCTCATCGTTAAAATTACGCTGTTTCAAGGACCGGTCTGCTCTAGCCACGAAGCTGCGTCCTGAGAATCCAGTGCTAAGGGATCTTTTGCTCGACTGGTTTACTCGAACGACCATCATACGACCCTCGATGTTTCCTCCATTTGGATGCGAGGAACACGAAGAGCTGGATCAAGATGGAAGCATGCTGCCCTAACTCCTGATCGGACGCCTTCACGCGCCTCTTCTGCTGATGGTTTGCCATCGCCCTTATATTCTCCGCATCGAGGTCGCGCAGTGCTAACAGGCCTTTCTTTGACTGGTGGAAACTCCTATTTCGACGTCAGCCACAGTAGTTGTCAACTACAATGAGCAACTTGCGCCTGATCAGGACAACTGAATAGACCTATTTGGTGTCCAAAGCGGCGACCTGTTGTCGAGTATAAGTAAGGGGCTCGACAACCATCTCCTGCTGGACAATACCATCTTCTCTCGGCAACTCGCCGGGCATCTTCGTTTTTCCGATTCAACACCAAGACAGGTCGCCATCATGCGCGCATTCACTCTCTTCAGCCTCCTGCCCGTGGCTCTGGCCTGCCTCAACGAAAACACCAACAAGTGCGCAAGTTACATCAAGTCCAACGCAGCCACAGCCTCGCCATTCTGTGCTTCTTACACTAAGAGTGTTGTCACCGCCACGGCAGGTCTGCCAGCCTGGGCCACAAACTGCGACAACAAGCCCAAGCTCTTGTCGGCCGAATGCTCGTGTCACTACACCGGTGGCAGCGGCCCTGCGACCACGACGTCGAGGTCGACCTCCGTGCCGACGACCATGACAACTACAACCCGCACCACTACCGGCGGCGGCTCGAATCCACCGGCTCCCACCGGCGTGACCACCACCCTTCCACGGTCTTCTGGTGCCGTGGCTACTAACAAAGCAATCGTCATCTCTGGTTCGTTCGACGGCGGGATGAAGGCGTATGACCGCAGCCGTGAGTTTCCCAGTGTTTGAGCCGTGAGGGTCACTGTGCTGACAACGACGTAGCGCGTGTCTGTCAAGACCAGGATGAGACTGGCGAGGCCGATGCCATGTTCATTCTTGAACCCGGCGCGACGTTGTCAAACGTTATTATCGGACCTAACCAAGCAGAGGGCGTTCATTGCCGTGGCCAATGGTAAGTCTCATTCCCAGCTGAAGGATTCTCATTGACAGTGGAGAGACTGACAATCAATAGCACCCTGTGAGTTGTCAATGAGCCTTCTCGATATCCCTCATATACTAACAACTGCAGTATCAATGTCTGGTGGTCGGATGTTTGCGAGGACGCCCTGTAAGTTACCAAAATGAACAAGAGATGTACTTGAGCTAATGCCTCCTAGCACCGTGAAGCAGTCCAGCGGCAGGACCAATGTCATCGGCGGTGGTGCTTTTGGCGCTGCGGACAAGATCTTCCAATTCAACGGCTTCGGTACGTAACTCCAGACCCAAGCACCTCACTTCCTGAAATGGCAAGCCAACCATCCAATCCAAAGGCACACTCGACGTCAACAACTTCTACGCCGAAGACTACGGCAAGGTTGTGAGATCCTGCGGCAACTGCAGCGGCAACGGCGGCGCGCGCCACATCGTCATGAACAACGTGATCGCGCGCGACGGCGGCGTGCTCTGCGGCATCAACACCAACTACGGCGACACCTGCACCATCTCCAACAGCTGCCAGGACAGCAACAAGACTTGCGACAAGTACGAGGGCAACAACTCCGGCAAGGAGCCGAAGAAAATCAGCTCCGGTCCTGACAGCCAGTACTGCAAGGTTAGCTCTTTCACTACCACTTGCAAGGCATGAGGGGGGATGGTTGTGGTTGAGTGAACTGATGCTTGATTTGATGGGATATAAATTGGTGCAGGACAGAGACGTTTTAGTGGCGATGTATTAGCTTTTATGTCTTCAGTTGAGTTGTGGTCTTTTCGATCCAACTAGTTCATTCCCTTGCAGCTGCCAAGTTTTGATGACAAGTCGACGTGAATTTCGCGCGCTCTCATGACGGTTTTCGAATGGATCGATAAACCTCTGCCGAACCATCAATTGAATTGGGATTCTGTGATAGACGAATATCGTCAGAGCATCGAGTATGATCAATGTCACGAGCTGATGATGATGTTCTTTAGCATAACTGCATCGACACAGGATCCAGGCGATCCTCAGTCTCATCGGAGACATCATTAGGCCAGCCGTTGGTCAAGCCGTTGATTGCTGGTTCATCAGTGCCATTGACTCCGCCATTCTCTTGAGGTGCTCTCCAAGTCTTTGCTGCAGCAGGATGATCTTCTCGAGGCTCACGCTGCCCCTTGGTCTCTGTCAAGTTCTCACGGTATGTGCCGCCGGGAACAGCATAATCTTCCCAGAAGATGCCACGCCGTTGAAGCTCAGGGATCAATAGCTCGATTACATCGGTGAAGGTACCGGGCATCAGGGCGTATGCCTTAGCATATGTTAGTTTCCAGCATGCGCGCATCTAGAGAGCAGATTCACTCACTATATTGAACCCGTCAACGTCCCCTTCGTTGACCCATCGTTCCATTTCGTCGGCGACGTTTTCAGGAGTGCCTACGCATGTTGCACCGAGACCGCCAACTGAAATTAGATCAGCAAATGCTTGCATTATCAGTAAGTAGAAACCATACCCATAATATGGTGAGCCAGAGTTTTCTTCGTCCACTTCCCCCCGTTCAGGTCCGGCGCCGACTTGATCAAGTTTCTAATGTAACCTTGAATCGCATTGCTTTTCACATACTTCAACTCCTCATCCTCGCCGTAGGGAGCCATATCAACACCCGTCCAGCCACCGAACAAAGCCAGTGCGCCCTCGTAATCGCCATACTGGATCAAATCCTGATACTTCGCATCCGCTTCAGCCTGCGTGCGGCCAAGAATGGGACAGAACTTGGCGAGCACTTTCAGGCCTTTGGGATCGCGACCTCGCGCGGCCATCTGAGCGCGAACATCCGCAACATTGCCTTTCACTCCCGCCGGACTGTGCGTCGAGACGAAGATGGCTTCGGCGTGACGGGCTGCGAAGGCTCGGCCGGCTGTGCTGGTGCCTGCTTGCATGATGACTGGAGTGCGTTGAGGCGAAGGCTGGCAGATGTGTGGGCCTGGCACTTTGAAGTACTTTCCCTCATGGTTGATTTCGCGCACCAAAGCGGGATCAGTGTAGATGCCCTTTTTGGGGTCGAGCTTGACGGCGTCGGAGCGCCAGGAAGATGCCCAGAGCTTATACACGACGTCCATGTATTCTTCGCAAATGGCGTAGCGTTCGTCGTGCTCGGCTTGCTCTTGGCCGTTGGTGAGGTTGCGAGCTGCGCTGTTGAGGTAGCCGGTCACGACGTTCCATCCAACTCTGGATCTTGTCAACGAAATATTCGGTCTTGAATGAGCAGAACTCCTTTACCTCCCACCAGTGAGATGGTCGACAGTACTGAGCCTGCGAGCAAGGTGATACGGTTGCTCGTAGCTCGTCGACACTGTACATCCAAAGCCTAGGCTCTCGGTAGCGGCTGCCATGGCAGGTACTAAGGACAAAGGTTCATTGACCGGCCATTGGGCGCCAGACTTCACCGCATGATCCAGAGTGCTGTCGTATACATCGTAGCCGCCGAGGACATCAGCAATGAACATGCCATGGAATTTGCCTGCCTCCAATTGCCTCGCGAGCGAGACCCAATGCTTGACTGAGTTGAAGTCTGCAGATCGATCTTCAGGGTGTTTCCAGAGTCCTGGGCTCTGATGGCCCGAACCTGAAATTTCGAGATCAGAATCTTGTTCGTTTGCTTGTCTATGAACACATACACATCTCGACGAAGGCATTGAGGATGAGGCGCTTTTTAGGCCGATCGCCGTTAGCGACAACCACGTGTTCGGCTTCGACTGCCATGCTGCAAGAAATGTTTCGGATGGTGTGAGAGACACATGGCTGCAGGCACAGCTACATCCCCAAGGTCATTCAGTCGCCTTGGAGTGTTTGGGGAGTGATTGCGTGCGCAAAGCGGGGCGAGGAGATGGTGTGCTCGGTGCTGAGAATTGGACCATCTTCGCCGACTTCACTAGCCGAAAACAAGTATACCGATACATAACATCAATCACGAACTATTGCCTGTGAAAAGAATAGGTATCAGAGAAACACGTCTCTCATCGTCCAAAACAGTTGCCCTGAGCATCCAACAACATGCCGATTCTCAGGAACTTCGCCGCCCCACGCTCCCTCTCACAACTGGAAATCCCTGCAAACTCGCCCTTCTTCATCGCCTTCCTGGCCTCCAAAGACCCAACAACGCAACGACCCTGGTGTCCGGATGTCGTAGCTGTCTTGCCGACGCTGGAAGAAACATTCAAATCAGAAAGTGGTCCGACGGCGGCGTTCGTTGAGGTTGGCCAGAAACCTGAGTACGCTCATCGAATCGCCAAATGCGAGATCACTGGCATTACTAACTTGTGATCACAGATGGAAGGACAGCAACAACATTTTCCGCACCAGCTGGAATGTGAACAACGTCCCGGCTCTAGTTCGCTTTGAGAAGACCGGCGACATTGTGAGTGAGGTCGGTCGTCTTATCGAGGGCGAGATTCTGGACGAACAACGACTCCAGCAGCTGCTTCGCTGATTGCCATTCGCTTGAAAGCGTTGCTGGGTGACTGGGGACTTGGCATGGCATGGAGCGAACCTCTGATGATAGGCTAGGGTCTTCCAATGCAGATGACGATTCAAACAATTGCCGTTTGATCGTTTCGATTTTGATCGCGTTTTATCCACGCCACTGTAATAATCCCAACCATCTGATCATGCTCGAGTTCCGACACATCGTACCTCTAGCATGACTGCACTCAAACTATGAAAACACGGTCCCAAGCCTCCAATTACTCAAGCAAAGTCCTTCTTGCTCCATCCATCAATAAGGCGTGCACTGACTTCCTCTGCGGCTTCGATGCTCTCAACTCCCTGGAACTCTACCGACCCATCCACCTGCCGACATGTCAGCAATACCCCAACTCATTGCACCGAGAAGAGAATACTCACCCGCCATCCACAGTCAAAATTTCTCCCGACACATAACCACTAGCCCGACTCGCAAGAAACACAACCGCCCCCTTAAAATCCTCCGGACTGCCCCATCGACCCGCCGGGATTCTTTCCAAAATACTAGCCGCCCGTGCTTCATCCTTGATCAAAGCCTCATTCATATCCGTATGAACGTACCCTGGTGCAATCTAAGCGATACTCCTCCGTCAGCCTCTCTTCAAGAACATATAGTCAACCACCACCACCAAGTACCATCCAACCTACCGCATTAACATTAACCCCCCTCCCAGCCCACTGATTCGACAGTGCCTTCGTCAACTGCGCCACGCCGCCCTTCGCCGCCGCGTAGGCCGGCACATTCAGTCCGCCCTGGAAGGAAACGAGCGAGGCGACGTTGATGATCGAGCCCCTGTGCGCGCGATCCCCTTCGTCCGGCAGGCGGGTGAGCATGTACGCTCCGATGTCTCGTGCGAGGACGAACACGGCGTCGAGGTTGACGTGCAGGACCTGTGGCGATGGGGTTTCTCGTGTAAGCTGCGTGCGTTTCACATGATACGGTAGAGAACTGAATGAGCATTTCCTTTTTCTTTGAGATTTCACAATACATACCTCATCCCACTCCTCATCGGGAAACTTCTCAGCCGGATGTCGTCGCTGTATGCCGCCGCAATTCACCAGAATACTGATATCATGTCCATCCTTAATGACATCTCTCACGAGCTGCTTGAGCTGCTCTCGCTCCGCCAAATCTGCATTGTAAATCGTCGCTTTGCGACCTAGCCCAAGAATCTCGTCTCGCGTGCCCGTGTCTTCGCTGCCAGGTCTCTGCAGGAGGATGATGTCGGATCCGGCTTCGGCGAGGGCGAGGGCCATGGATTTGCCGATG